>LUCM01003745.1:0-149133 GCA_008360955.1 Fasciolopsis buskii
TCTATAGGCAAAGCTGCTTGCGAATTGAGACTGGTGTTGGGAAGGCCATCCTGAATATAGAGACTTCAATCCGAGATGGACAGACGAATATCGGGTATGCATGTGTGAAGTGCAGCAATAACCGCATCACCGGTTATGTGCTTCCGGTGAAATTCCGTTCATCTATCCATATGCGAAACATACTGCTCAGATATAAAAATATCAATCCGAGAACTGTCAACTTGCCTTTGGATACGAGGTTTCAGATTTGAATGATTAGGGCATGTATATTTCAGTAGACTCGCGATCGGAAAGAACATTTTGACTGTCGCCAAATGCATCGCACATCGACCGTCTGATTGATTGTCTTCTTGATTGTACTCCGGGCTGGTTTACAGTAGTTAGTATGCAAAACTGATTGACGCATGATGATCTATTTCTTCCCTTTTCGTTTTATCAATTTGATTCATTCCTCATGAAAGCTTTATCGGGAAGTTTATACGTAATTTTATTCCGAATTCGCAGGGTATGAGATATCATTAAATTAACTGACTGTCGGTGATTTAGATTTTGACTGATCGCTGTAGTTCAAAACGGCTCTGAATATCCTTGTGAATGACTGGGGTCAGAAGTGCATTGTGCAAAAATATCAGTAGAATAGGAGGGAAAAACTTTTGAGCAGTCTGTGTCGGAGCATTTTCGTGTTGACTAATGGCGTATGTGCGAAATGGGGAAACGTTTTTGGTCTGGCAGAAATTAGGGGACGAAAACTCAAGGAAGCGAGATCACCCTAATTTATGCAAAAGATTCAGAAGGAATTGTAGCTCTTCAGTTTGAACTACATTTCTCTTGGTTGAGATTAGTCCTAAGTCAATTGAGCGTGAAACAAGAAATTTGTGAATAAAGATGTGGTTCAATCCCTGAACGTTAAAAATGTAAACAGTTGGACAGTGTTCGAGTTATCACGAGTGCAAACGTGCCATAGACCACAGTACAAGAACTCAGAGAATATGCACCACTGTTTACCGCGTCACGGTAAAGCAGACACCGCGGATGGAAGTTAACGATCGCATAGTGAACATCGATGCAGAACAAAGTGTAGACAATACTCGTATTTGGTGCAAGTTGAATGGCACCGTCACTCCTTATATTCCACTGCACGTAGTTTGACAAGTGCGCTGACAATTTTCAAAGTTAATAACCTCTTTCTGAATGAGTGTAATTGACCTAGAATTGGCTAAAATTACAACCCTGAAGTGAGACGGATTATGTGGAGGTCAATCAAGCGTTGCCGAAGTCGTCTTAGTGCGAATATAATAGCCAATATGTGGAAATGACAGACAAATCTAATCACCATTTGTGGTTCATTACTTCTGTCAGTGTGGCATGGATAGCGGATTTTGATTTGGAAAGTTGAATGGTCTGTATCACTAGTCTTCGGACTTGGCAAGAATAAAAGTTTCTACCGTTATATCACCCTAAAATAGGATTAGGTATAACCGATTATACAAAGTCTAATATGCGTCTCTGAATAAATTATCTGTCTTTATTTTAGGATCTGTGTCAAGCAAACGATTCAGAATACCTTAACACTGTCACCGATCTTACTACGTTTAGGCCGCTTTGGATAGCTCCTGTGCATGCTCAGACAGACGCTTTGTCAAATATTCGGGTGAAACTAAGGAGACATCGCAAATAATGCAAAAGCATTTTCAAATTACGTGTGCAGATCTGACGCGCTCTAATCTGTCGCCCCATTTTAAGAAAAGGTGCAGCCATTTGACTGAAGTAATTCGGGTGGGCATTTCCGCTTCTTATTTTGAAATGGAGAATCCAAAATCTTTGGTCTGTTTGCACTTGTCACACCTACTTGCGGATATTGTGTGCCTTTGGTGTTATCATCCTTGATTGAGTATCCTTTGAACCACCCCTTTATCACACAAATTTAGGGTCACTCAGGTAAACCTAGAACTCAGAAAGCGCCACACCCAACTTTTGGTCCGGAACCAATTAGATATGC
Source organism: Fasciolopsis buskii (assembly GCA_008360955.1). Taxonomy (NCBI): domain Eukaryota; kingdom Metazoa; phylum Platyhelminthes; class Trematoda; order Plagiorchiida; family Fasciolidae; genus Fasciolopsis; species Fasciolopsis buskii. Next base: position 2,000 of record LUCM01003745.1, read on the forward strand.
ACATAACATGTCAGTCTGAAACTAGCATCAGCACTGAATTTTATCCAGTGACATCAAGCTCATCTATAAACCCTCCATTGAATATTCTACTGTGGAAAACCCACAACCTCAGAAAAAGTAACAGTCACCTTACATTTGTTTTTTAAATAATTTAATTTTAGCCAACTTGTTAGCAGCCATTCTCACACGGTCATCAGCGTATTCTCAAGAAAAACGGATCTCAGCAGTGAATGCGGAAGAACCAGTACCTTGGTACGCCAAATCCAACTTCTTATGAACTCAATTGGGGATGCCCAGTCCTCTAAATTGTATGAAATTAGAGGCACTTGCCTCAACGAGTAGCGTAAAGTATTTTGATGAGACCAAAAGCCAAGAAGAGTCGGCTTCGAACGACAGTATCCCCTGAAACAGAAGGCTTTAGCTTCTAGATTGCACAATAAATACCTAGAAGACAACACCACGTGACACCAAACAACTGGCTTAAGATCACGTAATGACAGTCAACAAATATTGTCTAACTTCATCGAAGCTTTAATCGTCTTTGGTATACAAATCGAAATTTGTGAACCTCTTGAATGGGTCATAAGTTTGGTCTTGGTGTTTGGTTGAAGCAGTTGCTCCTCTCACGTCTTATCCACCTTCGCCAGAGAGCGCGTTGTAAATGTCAGCTTTGTCTGAATTCGTTTTGGTTAACTGCGATTGATTGCGGTATACGGCAAGAAGTTAACAGTTGGTCATGTATTGTGCAAACCAGTTTATCCTACTACTATTCAAACAAAAATCTGCTACCTTCAAGAAATTGTCATTTCGATTCCTTCTAATAAATTACTTTTCTACCAGATTAGTGGTAGAACATCCAAAGCGGCTTAGCAAGACAGCCTGTACAAACAAATGCTTGTTTTAATTCGACACAATTCCGTTTGTTGCAAACCTGTTAAGTAGACAATCCCGCATTGTCGATGAGCCAGCAGCTAACGATGTCTCAGCCTGAGGACTGTCGGTCCGAGCCTTCCAGTAGTCTTACTTGTCAATTCTTCCTGTTGAAACTGCCGCCCTTCCTCAATAAAACAAGGTTTTTAACTTATCATTAACATATACAAGCTAGTTTCATGTTCCTGCAGATTTTCCATCGTTAGGTTGCCAAACTTAGGATATTTTGAGAGACAGCTTCTTTTTGCTCCTTGTTATTTATTCAAAAACAAGCAGTGAGCCCGATACCAAAAAAAGATGTCAAACTCTAGTGCAATTTCAATTTTATCCTTACTGTTTAGGAACAGTACCAGCTCCGTCATCATAAAACACAGTAAGAATATTATTCGTCAAGTTCCTCCAAATGTGAGCTCGTAAGTACTCACGATAGGTCTAATTTTTTAGTATACAATTTCAATATCCTCATGCAGCTTCTGGGGTCCAGAAACGGAAAATCTTATCGCGTGACGTACCTGAGCGGAACCTCCTAATTTCGACTAACCAAGTCGGATTGAATCAGTCTCTCATCAATATACTTACAGATTTTCAATCACAAGTAGGTTAATAAGCTTCAGTTTAGCCTCTCGTTTCACTTATTTTCTGTAGCTTGCTTAAATTTATTAATATTTTCATGAGTCAGTCAACTAAATGGCCATTTTATTACCAGAAGATTGTAGTAGCAGTAGTAGTTGTTTGTAGCAGTAGTAATGGTAGTAGCAGTAATAATAATATCTTCAGTGACTGATTTTTCCCTAAAAAGTGGTACTTAGGTAGATTTCTGATCTCAGGTCAACGAGTCCAAATACGGCAAGTGAAGCTAAACCTCTTTTGCACTAGCGGAATCTCTATTGCTACTGTTCTCACTCTGCACTACGGGGCCCATGAAAGCACGGTGTGTCCAAATGTGAATTACAAGTTTGATTCGCGGACTTCTGCTCGCTGAGTGACCAAGCACAACCTTGAGAAAACAAGTCACATTCCTAAGTTTTCGGTTTTCTTTGCAAGTCGCATCGTATTCGAACGATGTAACAAAATGAATGCGTTAAAAGGTATTCTGGCGTAAAAGCCAATAAAGTACCGTTTTGGACGTCATCGACTCAATGACCGACCAACCGTGTTAGTTGTTTTGATTCCTCAACTTTCATAAGTACAATAGTTGGCTCGCCCCAACCTAAGTTTGCAACTAACTAATTCCGAGAAATGTCCCTTGGCAGGTTAAGTCAGACCACGGGTTTCTGCTCCGATTCGCAAACACTTTCGAGACTTGAGCAGCAGGAATGTCGGTGACTAATAATCATCCCAGAATGTATAATATTCGTGGATAACAACACCACAGGTGCGTAGGAGGCTCGGTCTTCCAACGTAACGACTTGACGCATATGCATACCACCACTATTTTGCTGATGCATGATTGTTTTTATCCAGAGTTATTTATGCATAAACATGCAACGACAGGGATCACCGGGTCCATCCAAACATCTGGCAAATCAAAGCATCTGTTAGCAAAGTTACATTGAACTGCACATAACAACGTTCCTATCACATTCCTTAAAAATGTTTCAAATTGGCTTCTTTTTTCAAAAAATAACTAGTCTCATATGCAGGTCCTGTACCAACCCACCAGTAGCATTTTCCACATGAACGGTAAAAATGAAAGGTATCAAGAATTAGCGAACAAAATAAACGCGAATCAAAGTGAAATAAGTTTGTTGTTGAACATATTATTATAAATACTTGAGAGAGAGCGAGAAAGAGAGTTACGTTGTCAGCATAATCTCATCAGTTAATTCTAACTCATCAACGCGAAGGACTATCAAGATGAAGATGTGTCACGAAACGAAAAGGCAATGCGTTCCCGTGTGACTGAGCATGCGATTCACTGAAAATACAAGCAACCACCAAATAAAGATGATTTCAAAATATGGAAAGTAAATTTCTTTTGCGTGTACCTGAATGGAAAAATGAAAGCAGATTTTTATAAAGTAAATTGAACTCAAAAAAAACATTAACCAAAGAAAGTTTCAGATTTTTACAAGACTTCTTCACTTGTATTCGCACATTTTCCCCCGTAACACAGCAATGTGAGTGGAATTGTTGCCAGTTCAACTTGTCGTTTGCACGGAGCAACTTTGTCCCCGGCAGGTCGAATTGAAAACTCAAATTGATGTTAATCGAAATTATTGCTGACAAAAGATAATTCAACGTTTTTTCTAAATACCTATTCTCACAGACCACATCTCGTGACACACTAAACCGGCCAACTTGTTCACCCATAATGATGATATCCACGTGCGGTGTGATCTACTTTTTGATCACGAGAGGTTTGTTGTCGAGAAAAACATTTCCCGTGGGCTAGTAAACAACGAAAATTACTTCGATGAAAATAGTTGAATTCACCCACCTGTACATTCATAATGGGGATGATTTATCAAATGGGTGGTTATAATTACTGAGACGGTCATGTGCACAGGAAAACAGACATCCAATGGAGTGAAAATGTATTTCACACCTCAATGACGTTTGCAGCCGGATTTTTCACCCATTCGGTTATTGCTAACTGATTTCCCTAAGTATTTGCCGGGGGCGTGATTGTGACGTACATCATGGATTTCTCGTATGATGCGCTCCGGACTTTTTGTAATAAAATGGTTTGTTGGAAACCCAATGCCTCTTCGCTTTCGGGCAGACTTGCTCACGTGGAAATCTTTAGCTAAATAAGTAGTCGTTTTTCTTCGTTTGTGACTGTGCTGGACAGGTATCCTCTAGATAACAAAACAAACGATTGTACAATGTTGGAAAATTCTCAAAAAATAGCCTGTGAAAGAATATGCGGGGTAAAAATAAAGTCGAACAAGGTGTAGACACTCCCTGTGCCTTAAACGGCTTGGCCGCGGTTGAACGCAAGCGCATTTTTACCAGACCGGACGACCGCTGATTGACTATTTCCGGGATTCCAGAATACCTTGCGTGTATTGCTCACTGTTACTGTTGTAATTTACAAGGAAAGTAATGGCTTGTTTTTTTAGATCTGTTTCGGTTTCTTAGTTTTGCACTTTTTGACGAAGAGTCTATCCAAACAAGATGTAAGAATTGAAACAGAATATATGAAGCCAGATTTCACAACAGCCTACGATTCGCTTTTCAGTTCTGAGTCCACGCGGGATTCTTTGTGTAGATGAGTTCACAATCTAATAAACTAGCCTGTTCAACTGGCCCAATTCACAAAAATTATTTGTTGGTGAATCGCTTTAGGAATTCTATTTCCTTGAATGTTGTTGTGATCCTATTCGGTATCGGCTGGATTGATCGAATAAATTTATACATAAACTTCCGCTCAAAGAAATTACAAACCCTATCGACTATTATTAGAATTCTGCTATTACATCGATTGGTATAACCAGTATATTCAAAAGCGGTCACATGTAACTATAACTCAAATAGCTCGGTACTGTATATTAGCTAAAATATATCAATCCAATCGGACCGCACGTGACCAGTCAGTATGTTTGTTGACTAAGACTGCATCGTTTAGTCGAGTGATCCTACCCATTCGTGAGTTTTTTGATCCAATCAGAACATTATAGATGAATTTACTATGTGATCTTCCTTGTTGGGGTTAATGAGATCAGTGGTTTTCGTCTCAGCCACGTCGGGCCAAATAAGATTAACTATTAACACCTAATATCCTCTCAAAGAACGGCCATATAAATCAATGAACAATTGGCTACTCGGATGAACTTTTCGTGTTCGACGTCGTAAACGTTTCCTCCATTAGATTGCTTTGTTCTTCCTGATATTGCCAGTTCCGCTCTGTCCCAGTAGGCAAGCCGCACAAGAAAGGATTTTGACAGGTAACATGATCTCAATCACAACCATGTTGTCCTGTGGTTGCTTACAATGTCGAAACGTTTCGCGAATGAAAATCATGAAATTTTATCATCTACAATCTTCTAAGTTGATTCATTTGCTCCCGTTATGGGTGCTTTATTTCGCGGAATAAAATGATCACAACCCCCGGTGTTTATCTGTGGCCCAGTTGTCTGTTTGAGGTTTCTTCTGCTTATAAAACGCTGGTCAACGGATGAGGGGAAAATAACAGTATAAACAAAATACCGGATTTTCGATTATGAAATTGTTGCCAGTCCAAGTAGTGAAGCTGACTGCATAGACGATCGAGCAGTGTTAGTTGCATGCATCTGGTGTTTACAAACTCCAGTGGTTACATGTGTATCACGATCAATTTGATAGCAGTTCACGAGAAGACACTGCATCCATGATATCAACGTTTCCAGATGGACTGTTGTGGTGAGCAAATTAGAGGTGCTATCAGTTTCTCCTTAAGAAACGAAAAACAAAGTTCGATACGGATCTTGTTCCAGACAGAAATGTGACACAGCTCGCCTGAATCCGTATAGAGTTTTTGAATACGAATAAGTGTTGATCGGATCAGTTGTTCCGAATACTATTCATGCTAAATAGATGCATTCTTAGGTGAAGTAAGAGACTATGAATTAGCAACCGGAAAACCAAAAGTCTGATCAGAAAGTTTGCGGAATTTTTGAGAAATTCTGTTGCATGTTTCCAGAGAGAAATACGGAGCGTAAATCGCTTTTACCAACCAGTGAAATTTTGCCTCAAGTGTATCGGAAGTGCCTAAATAAAAACATCGTTTCGGGTAGGCGGAATGAGTTAGCTACTGGAATTCCGTTTCCAGAATTAATTTGTGGTCAACACTGTTAGCAGCCGAGTTCCGAAACTGAACTTGGACACTGGGTCATTACATGAAAGAAACGATTAAATTAAATATTTATGATCTAATGTTAATAACGCAGAGTTGCTGGTAGATGTAGTGTGCTAGCACTTCGACTATCGTTTCGACTACAATCAAATGCATTTTACTGCAAAACTTGCCTTGAGAAAGACTACCCACGGTAGTCGAGACGTTGGAACACTACATCTACCAGTAACGCTGTGTTATTAACATTATATCATTCACAATTAAAACCAATACATGGCGCATCGATTTATCGATGCACTTCTTAAGTCATTTGGTCCTGAAACGATTAAATTGTTCCAAAAACCTAAAGGTAACTGTGAATTCCGAACAGGGATGAAAAATTCTGAATTTGCTTATCAGTTGATGGCCGATAAGCCGAAGTCAAAATTGCCCTGGAATATATCTGAGATTGGCCCCCGTGCTTTTTTATTGTGAAATCATAGAGCATCCCTTTTCACCTGGTAAATTTTGTCAGTGGTATTAAAATACTGTGAAGAGAGACCGTCAAATTCGGTTATGCATAGCAATCAAACTGTCAGCTACTTTTATGGTCTTCAGACAGCCTGATATATTACAAAGCTAATCCATGCACATTTGGTAGCATGCGATACGCAGCTAGCCTACCTGGGAGCACCATATCAGAGATTCAAACTTACTCAGCTGCATCAAAGGTTCACATTCACGGTTTTAGATCCTGGTCATTCGTCCGGAAGGGGTACGTGGTATCAGAATGCCATCCAGGTCCCATCTGGATTGATAAAATTTACGAAATTAAACTTGTTCTTACGTCATCAATAATGGGTTTAGCGCTGCCCGACAGTCTCGAATGAAAACAGAGCAAATGTCACGTCAAATTCACTATTCAGTTTCAGTGAAAGAAACGCAGCAGTGCTGTATTTGCCCGGTGTTTGACCGGCCGGATGGCAAAAGACTTTCAAATAAAAGGTTCCTTCTTACGAGAAATCTTTCAAACATGGCAACAATAATGTTTTATATAACCAGTAATTAAGTTGATGTGCTAATTTAGGGAAAAACAGGTAAATTTCTTAGACAGCGATTTACTCGCCGAGCCTCATCTTCGTGCTGATTTTACAGTTCCTCAACAAAACAATCCACAAAAAATATTAAAATCGAAGTGCACGTTCTAAATAAGACAGTTTAACGAGCCATGACGTTTCTTGTGAACCGTTTGATTTACTGTCCCCCAATTCCGTCCTCCAGTCGTTTGATTTTACCTAAACTGGTGACGCGCCAATCACGTAGCATGCTTCGCTATTCTAATGCTGTTTTGGTTCTTACCGGCAAACTGCCAGAGACAATGTAAGAAGAAACAGAGTTTTCGCTTCACAAATAATTTCCGAGAATTCCTAATAGGTTAAGCTAGGTGAAATTTAATCAAGACAAACAACAATGTGAAGACTAATTAAACGATTTTGATTACTCGCAGCTGAAGTTCACTGCGAACTTGGCGTTTCGTCAATCTCAAAAGACAGACTGCTGCATTCCAAAGCTTATCGGTACACATATCCGCTGCTGACTGGGTTTGCAACGGAAACTTTATCATGTGTTACAGTAACTGCAGTTTGTGAAAACAAAGAGCCGTTAACTTCGTCATCTTCTCAGAGCAATGTTACTGATGTGCATTGTAAGACATAGCAGCTTAGTCACTCGGTGCACAGTGGTTCACGCTTTGGACAGGTTAGATTTAACTCCAGTGTATAAGAAGTACATATACTAGATAACATTAGTCAAAAGGACCTGATTGAGCCAACTAAAACACTACAGTAATGCTTATGATACGCTTTCGATACGTTCGCCTAAAGTCACATCGTTTATTCCAGAATCCGTTATAAAAACCTAAAGTGGTGGTGATACATGTGTTGCCACGTAAAATCGCCAATCGATCATCACTCCAATCTTCCGTTTCCACTATCTCTAAATAAAACAGCCAAACTGAGCAGACAAAAGTTTCATTATCAATCTAAATTGAATTCGTTACTTAGGTCTCCCACGGTCAGCGCTCACCGATGAAGTCTTCTGCTAGCTAATTTGATCTAGTATTACCATTACCTTTGTCATTAAACTTTTTGCTCAGATAATCGAATGACGTAATCAGTGCGATGTCACCGCAGCTGTGCTGATCTGTAGCCTGGGTAAGGACTATGACGAGTCAGTGCCCACTTCTCTTACGTAATCGGTACTAGGTGATCATTCGCCCGGCTAGTCGTGTAAACACAATTAGGCACTAATTTTAATCCCAGCTTACCATTAGAAGATCCGAGGAAATAGACAGCGCTATAGATTAACTAAACAAAAACGACCACTGCAAGATTAAAGTGCTACATGAGTGGGAACCTACCCAATGAATGTTACCTATGATAAGTGATTTTGCCAGTTCAATCACTTCTACCGACAAAGCTGCTTTTGTATTAGTTGCATATTTTCATATAATGTCGGGATGGTTTTAAGGTCATTCAAGCACACTGCATGTAATGGAAGTTGATCACACTGGACAGTACTTCACGCAACTTAGACGTACAGAGAAAAATTCACAAGACTTTTAACTAAATCAAATAAATCACTAGATTTTGGAGTGGCATTGTGAAGTTTTACAAATTTTTCTTGATCTAAAACATTCACCGGACAAGCCCCAGGTTACTGCTTATCTTTCCTCCGCATAATCGGCCAATTCCTTCAACAAGACAGAAGAGTATATAATTTTCAAAAAAAATGCCGCGACAAACAGTGAACTGCCGTGTGGAGAAGTTGATCAAAGATATACGAATTCAAACTAGTGAGTTCTGTTAGTGAATGCCCCGATGTTGGACGCTTCGAATAAGGGAGAAATCTGCGAGCCGATGTCCAACTTTCGAGACTGGTTGACTTCTGTCTAATGAGCAGTGCAGGCGGAAAGCAAGACAAGCTCACAGATCTACCGATCGTGAGTTATCTACCGCGGACCTGACAGTAAACCTGGAAGCAAGTTATATTGGCCAGCTTTGAGTACAAAGTTGAAGGCTATCTGATTTTCTTCCATCTTTTCAGGCTTGCATGAGCAAAGTCCAAAACTGTGGCTACAAAGAAAAAGGAGTACACGGGAGGTCCTCGATCAGTTAGTTAAATCTTCAATTAACCTCAGTGTACATTTGTCATTCGATTATGCTTGACAATGGAAAGACATTGACTGACAAGTGACCAATTGGCAGTTGCTATTTGGTTAGACAGGGAGGAACAGAGTTTGATCTAAGATGTCTGTTTGAATTCTCTAGAGTTGAGGATACAGATTGAACGATTAGAAGACATTTCATTAGTGTGAGAATACTCGTGGATTGAAATGGAGGAAAATGAAAATCTACTTTAATTAGCGATCACACTGCTTAGGTGTTTGCTCTAAAAATGTGAGTTTTGCAGCTGTTTGTTAGCGATTCCTCGTAGAGTCCTTAAACGAGTGTTCAGAATAAAGAGCATTGATCGTGAATTCAGTACTCCGTGAAATGGCTCGTATCTGCAAGAAGTGGTTAGTTCTTGCTGGGGACATATCAGTCACGAGTGGAATATATCGAATAAAATTCCGTCATATCTGATCAAACGATAAATTCACCGTCTCATTGCTCCTCAAAATGAAACAGTTCTTTGGACGTTTTTGCTGCCCACGCTCAGGAAATGTAGAGCAGAAGCGTCAGTGTTACTGGATCGATTCCCGCCTCCGCCAATCAGTCCTCCTACGTAGAATGATAATTAACTCCGAACTTCTTCCAAACATTTTATGTGGTGGTTCAATAAAACAGCTGGCAGAGAAAAAATGAATCCGAAAAATGAATAATGAAAATCTTGAAATATATGTATGTATGCTTTCTTGGTCACACTTGTCATCGTTTTGTTCTGCGGAGTGAAAATGTGAGCTATTGTGAAATGTTTTTCACTGAGAGCCACAACATGGCTTGCAAATTTGAAGACTTTTCGGATGTGAACGGGTCGCCTTTGTGGGCATCGACCCATATTTGTGGTTGCCATAGCATCTGCCGTAAGACATTTTAATAAAGTATTTTAAAATATAGAATGGCCTGTAATGTTTTCCTCTAGATCAGACGGGGTCTCATTACAAGCGTTTTCCACAAATACAAACGAATTCGTAACCAAACCAGTTGGAAATGAGATCTAACGTGGTTTATTTGTGTGGAAACCGATAAATGCGAAATGTAAAGATATACGAAAAATCAATAAAGAATCAAAAATCTGATAGGAATTGAATGCACGGCATCATAGAGAACGGAGTGACCTAAACTTTATCTGTCTATCTATAATCGAACAGTACAGCTACTATTCGACGGACTCACCGTCACGCTATTATAAAAAAGAACGTGTGAAGGCGTTATCAGCTCCCAAAAATACCATAAATTGCGTGCTTAACGGTAATATTCAGGCCGGGCTTTGTTTTCGTGTAGATGATACTGGCACAAAAAGCAGATCGTGAGATGAGTTCCGTTAAACAAGAACAAAAATTTTTTCTTAATGCTTTCGTCTGTTCGGGATGTGAATTGAATGAAAATTCGAACTAAAGTGGTTACTTCTATTTCCCCAGAAGAGGATGACTTCTTCGGTAAAATACAGAAAATGTGTGACTGATGTATGGATAAAAAATACACCGGTTGATCTATATCTGGAAGGAATGAGCTGCGTGACATATCAGCAGTCGGGGATAATAGATTTACTGTAATGCTAACTAAGTCCGCTATCAATGGAGCAGCGATCTAAGACCAGTCGTTTAAAGTTCACGATTTAAGTATGAGCAAAAAACGTAGGAGTGAAGCTATTGCTCCCGAGTGCGAGAGGAGTTGAAGAATGTGCACATGTCTTAAGAAGGATGCATGAAGAATTTTGTCCAAATCTATCACGAACAGTTAAACGTTTTGAAGTATGAAATCTGTACTTGATTCTATCACGCTGCCGAAATAGTTTGGGCATGATGAGAAAGCTGCGATCTTCTTAGTTCTGCTAGGCGGATAATGTCCGAGGGTAATAGGTGGATGTTTAAAGCCGAAGGATAAGGATGCATGAGGTAGCAAATGTGAGAATATGTCTTCATGGCGCTTTCATTTTTCTGTGTCTAAAGGATAAACAAGCAATTTTACATCCTTTATGGAACGCAGATATGATGCAGCTGGTTCGCGAAAGAGTACGAGTCGAAAGTGTTACACGAAAGCAAACAGAATACTCTTTCTCAATGCATCTGTTGTAATTTGATACCGACTGAAGGTCACTGGGGAAGGTATGTGGCGGGAATGAGTTCGAGGAGTAAAAGCAAAAGCAAGAAATTTAATCTCATTCATCGCCAGATGATGGAAGGAATATCAAACAACAAGTACATGCAGACTGTCTTGCAGATGAGCAAGAACAATCTGATACCTCTATAATGTTGTCCTAAAATAGCGACAAGCACGTGAGAACCGTTTTGCCAACAATTCACCCATGAAACAACTTGGGTATTATCCACAGCCATGGTTAATCTGAGTTTTGTAATGCAGTCCTATTTAATATCAGGCCATCCCAGTTCCTCTACACTGTCACTTATTATGGACTGTTCTTGATACTATAGGAAAAGTACCACCTGCTGTTGCATCACCGATTTAGATAATTCGCCCACAGGAAACCCGATGGAGTAGTTAAGATCGCCTGTTTCTCCCAGATGACTTGTAGCGTTCCTCATCCTGTTAGTGTACCAAAACAATCTGCAATTTGTCGCATAATTTGTATCCTTTCTGCTATTTGTTCAGCCGCCAGTATGTAACTTTTGCAAATACATAAATTTCAGATTTTGCGGTAGTGAATCCCGGTCCCGATGTTGCTTACCCTGTGATATCGGCGTGTGCCGTCTTGATATGAGCCCCATGTGTACGGGTTCGTTGATCTCCGCGCGCGATTGAATGCGAGGAAAGTTGTGAGTTGTGGTGATGCGCTTTTTTATTACAGATTCCAAACAGAACGTTTACAGGCAAATTTAGTGAAACGGACGTTCGGGTGTTGCAAATCCCAAACTTACATTTCCTCCCTCAGCTGCTCCATTTGCAAATGTGAAATACACAACCAACATTTCTCACGTGATTGTGCTGTTTGTGTCTTATGGCAAAACAGCCACTCGGATAAAACACGATTTGGGGCAGTTTTTAGGAATTAATTCCCACAAAGTCAATAACAGTTTTCTAATTTCTTTGAACTTTTCTGTTCGTGTTTGATTCATGCGTTATCGATTCTAGCGACCGTTGAACCCGAATGTTTGAATATTTTCATTTGCTATTTTTTCGGTAGTAATTGTTATACGACATTGGTCTCTGGGTTCCAGGTGGCATGAATCAATGAAGCTGTCCCTACTGTTTGTTGATTTTAACACGAAAATCGAAAGCTTGTTTGGTGTTACATTCAAAATGCAGTTTTCTAAACACCGTTGCCTCCGTCGACTGACGAATTTGGTTCCCAATTGTGATCCGCTAGTGGATGATACACGGTGCAATGCAAAGCAGCAGCTTCTAATGTGTTGCACATGGGACCATGGTAGATACACAGACGCGTTCAACACCACATACCTGTTTATAAAACAATCGATAATCTGGAAAGCAAACGTTTGCGGTCGGCATAGTCCCGTCACAGATAAAGGCAGTGTTTTTGTACGGCATATCACTGGAGAACTAATTTGCCTAGCTTTGTGATTGAGTTACTCTTTCAATCTTGGTTCGCATCGCAGTTTGGATGCAATGAATGCCCATCTATGATGATTTGCAACAGTAAAAACAACGACGCGTTTCTTGCATGGATTTGAATGATAAATCGGGCGTTAACTATTCGTCCCCTGGAAATGCATTTCGATGCAGGATACTAAAGTAAGGGTAAATTATGATAATACCGGATTTTGTTCGTAATATCTGTTATGCAATGACGTAACCCGTGAAATCAGGAAAGTTTTATACCGCTAGACTCACTTTTGTCTTATTTTTTGGAGGTCCCCATAACTGCATGAAAGTACAGACAAATTTCTAGTATAAAAAATATTAGAATAATGTGTATGACTTCGGACAGTCCGGTACAAGGTGGGACATCGGAAATAGAATAGTACTTTTCACTGGAAAATTAATCTCGTCTTCGTTGACGTGTTGCCATTCTTTTGAACCACCTGTGGCAGGGTAAAATAACCGCAGCGGAACGGAAATAGCAAATGTGACGCGTAAGGAGGCACCAATACCTCCAATAATCTTCAGTGTTAGCGAAAGCACGCCAAACGGCACATCTGACCTCAGTTCTGACATAACTACTAGCGACTGATAACGAGTGGATAACGCACGCCATAAGCGCTACTGTCAGCTGCCGAAGAAAGGTCATCAAACACCTAAGTGACGATATTCCAATTCTTTCGTTCTACGACAATTTTATATATTCCGTTATGATAATGCATGCATTGAAGTGCAAGAATCCCACACCGTACATTATAGAGTTGGAACACTAATGCACCATGCAATTTTACGCGGTAAATTCGCATTACGCAAACTTGACTTTGGACAATACAAACACAGAAACAAAGTAGGTATATGAGGAGTCAGCAGCACAGTGATTCATAAGCATCACATTAATTTTATCACCAAGTTAAGGGATTGGACGAACCAATAGAAATATATTCATTGACCTTAGGCACATGAGCACGGTGAAGTTTATCTACCCAAACTGCTATCACTACTCGAGATACTAAACCCATAGACAATTTGTTTCATGTCTGAATGCATCTGCTCACGCAAATGCGAAATGTCCAATAAATTTAATGATATTTTCATAATTTGCTTGTTCTTCTGAGAAACTCTGCAAACCGCGATCCGGACACTGGAACTGCTTTTATATAAGCCACCCCCAAATCAAGACATTTCTAATCCCAGTGGCTTTAAACTGGCGACGATTTGCAGCTCGGATTTTTGGTCGTCCAAAGGTTTTTGATTCTCTGGGCTCGGACAGTTTGGCTGTAGATGTTTCATCACTGGTCTAAGTGACACCATCAGTTTCTTGGCATTAGTGATTTTTCCTCCTATTTCATTAGGTAGAAATCAATCATCCCTGACAGCTCAGAAGTGCTTGCTTTGACCTTGATATCCTTAATTCTGCTAACCGGGTGGTCGGAGAAAAACGGAACATTGTCAACGAGATGAAAGTTAACATAATAGACCAAGCAGTCTAAAAACAGTGAAATCAATTAATTGGACGAATAAAAGTCTTCTAGTAAGTCGACAACTGGACATTTTAAACTGAATAAGGTGTTCAGTGTAAAGATGGGCAAGTGAATTAGTAACAGGAAGACAAAACAGTGGAATCAGACTGCTCCGTCACAAATATTTTTCATAGAGTAGATTCAGTAAATTTGAACAAATTTCATAAACAACCAGTAAGACGCACGAGGTAAGTAATGTTAGATGCAGGAAGTAAACTCGAAATAAAACCAGATGGTCCCCTTCAGAGAGGTCGAATTCCATTGTTGTTTATTGTTCGTCAATGGTCTTTAGCCCTGGTTGGTTTTCTGCTTTTGCTTTCTTCTGGACATTCACACACGCGACGACTAGAGCTCACTAACCAAGGGCGTGCTAAAAATTGAGCATGTTTACTCCAATTGTGAATGATATAACGTCAATAACAGCATCATTGGTAGACGCAATACGCCAGCGTTTCGTCTACCTTGGGTAGTCATTCTCAAGGCAAGTATGACAATCAAATGACTGAGGGAACGCTCACTTGCCAACTGATGTTTAGTTGTCTGTGTTCATGAATGTGTGTACGCTGAACTGTGGTCGGTGAGAGATTCGCTGACCTTGGTGTCAGGCGTTACCGTGGTGGTGGGGTCACTTAGCGAGGTGACCTTTGAATCAGTCGGAACGACGGGGCAGATATTTCGGAGATATGGACAGCCTTAACATCCTTGAGAAACAAACATCCCAAAGGTCACCACGCTAGTTGACCCTACCACCACGGTGGCGCATGACATGAAGGACAACGGATCTCTCACCCGACCCATAGTTCAAAGTACACATTCACAAACAGACAACTAAATATTGGTCGGCATGTGAGCGTTCCCTCAGTCATTTGATTGTAAAACTTGCCTTGAGAAAGACTACTCACGGTAGTCGAAACGTTGGCGCATTACATCTACCAAGACTGTTATTAACATTATATCATTCACCATTAAAACCAATACATGGCACATCGATTTTTCGACACACTCCTTACGTCATGTTTACTTTAAACTTAAAAATCAGGATGATTAAAGTCAATCACATCAAGGCCCTGACGATACTACTACTACGTCTGATTTTGAAAATGATGCTAACTATGCATAAAGATCAATGATCGAAAGGCTACTCATCTCTAGACAAGAAAGGCCCCTTGCATGAATAAATTCATAGATGTATTACTAGTCAGAAATAGATTCTAAAATCTGTGGTAATTTCCTGTTTCGCTCATGTCATTTTATTTTGTCTTACCAGGAAGTCTGTGACTTCTCGATTAGCATTTTACACTTTGCAATTGTACATCAGTCGGAGAATGAAAAACTTGAGATGTGCTAATTATGTTCAACTTCCGAATCCATGAACGGATTGCCAAACTTAGAATCAATCAAAGTGAACCAGTAAAAGGATTGCAAAGTGATGCGTATTTGGTCCGCTTATTTATTCCGACCAATTCAAATGTTTTCGGCCATCGTCTCATGACGAATTTTTCACACTAGGCCTGGATTAACCATCCTAGGCTAAATGTGACATATACCATTTTGCAGTCCAATCTTTTTTCTTTCATCTTTTACTTCCTTTATTATTGGGATAGTTTCGTACGTCATTTTTTTTGGCAGTCAACAGAGCTGCCAAGTGAGGAATTTGACCGGCGGTGTCAGGATTCGAACCTGCGACCTTCACGTCCAAACACCAGGATCTTTTCCGTTGGGCCACCGCCGGCCTGCCCAATCTGATCTAGTTGCGCCGATATCACAAGCCCTATTACGTTCGACGTCATGGATGATGCCCGACACGCAACATTTTTCCAATGTGAATAGTCTTATGTAATTGAACATTACTCAGAGCGACGTACTAAAAGCCACCGCATTTTCGAAGTCGAAGTCTCCTACGAAACCCGATTTGACAACAAAAACGGATCGCTTTATATGCTTCTTTTGGCCTATATCCTGTTATTGTGACTACAACTACTCCCTAGGTTGAATATTCTAGGCGGACGTCACCACTAATCCACTAAATCCAAAAATTCTATTGCTAGGGTAGCAATCTCAACATTTGGTGCTTGAAAAAGTCTGATTTAATCTATAGAAACCTAAACGTGCTGACGAAATAGTAAAGAACTATTGATTTTATCAGTTCGATTGACAGAGCTTATCGCTTGCCGTGTGAAAGCAATGCACAAACAAAAACGAAGCACGTCATGGCTTGAATTCCGATACCAATTAGGCACCCAAAAAAATGACATTTCCCGATTTTTGCATTCCCTGTGTCCGAAAAAACGACAAAAGTGTTTGGTATAACTTCGTCAAGCTAGGATCACATGCCATTCGCTCACAGCGTACTGGTTTTTAATCTCGGGGAGAATGTGGGCCTCTTGGCCGTACTTTTCCACCGCATTTTTGATCAATACGCGCTGTTTCATTTTTTCCTGTATCAGAAATGATTTGCAATTGAAAAAATATCGAAAACAAGAAAGTAAATAGGAGTCGTGAATGACAGTGACAACTAGGATCACTGATTCATTGGACTAGTGCATACAGACTAACAGCACCGGTGACTGAGGGTGTGGTAGTTATTGTACCTTTGACCAGCGCATCACATTATTCTGTCCACCGCCATCCGGCAAACCCAAATGAATTCACTCATTCAAACAAAACAACAAATTGCTTCCTCACCGTTGGTGACTTTGTTGGAAGATCGCGTACACGTCAAAGGCGGATTTAAGACCCACGAAATAGAGGGCATGTACGGTCCAAATCAGCTGCACAGAATTACATTCAATCCATTGCTTAATTGCATCAGCCTACAGCGAAGAAAAATTGATGGACTGCGTTACGCGACTAGTATGGCTGTTGAACGTGTTCTTGATATCAACCCACATATGACTTATATGGACACATCAGGATTACTGGGAATTGGTTGCTTGTGTTTGTTAAATTTAGTCCAAATTACGAATTCATCTGGTCATCCATGTTCTATCTCTTCCGCTACCGACTGAGTGTTTATTCAAACTAATGCATTGTTATCCAACAAGGACAGCGGTTAACTCCCAGCCAGTTGCGGGAAATGCACACTGAGATCAGTCGGCCACCTCTCAGGTATTCAAATTCATTCCAGGCATCATCGGTTACTTCCGCCAACTAGGCATAAAACCACATAATCTATTAACGAAGCTACTAAGACGGGTTCAATGTAGATATTTTTGATAATTTTTGCTATTACCTAGGGTGGCTGAGAGTTATGCGCACCTGCGTAATCCAGGACTGGTCTACTGAGCTAAATGTTCAGTCTCATACTTAAATAAATTTTACCGTTTATTTTGACCTTTCCGTCCGCTTAATCGTTAAATTCCTTTTTAATGAAATCACAATGTATATGATCTTCGGGAAGGAGGTTGCAATCATCGAAGGGCTCTGAAGTGGGAAAGTTGATCGGCGGCGGAATAGTTCACACCCGCGACCTTCAGGTTGAAAGGCATGGAAGTTGAACACTTGACCACCATGAGGTTTGCTCAGGTCAGCGTGTTCCTATTGGTCACTAGGCTTCCATCACTGAACCGACATTAGGATGTTGCCTGATAGAACTTTTCTGTTCAGACCAAAGAAGACGATGAAACCGGTAAGCTAGGAGGTAAAATGTTTGCAAGAAAAATGAAACTAACAACAAAGGTATTTTGACGTATGCAAACTAATTTATAAATATCTGATGAGACACCTTTGCAGATCCTTATCGGAAAGTTTCACTTGCCTTGCTCATGTTTTTTAACTTCTGTCAATCCAAGAACTGGCGAGCGACTTTAGTGAATCTGTCAATAACTCCGTTCCTTGGAAAGTAACGAGGTGCAGAAAAAATCGCCTTAGTCTGTTTCATTTCAGTGGGTGTTTTATTAGTAGGTCTGTGGAGCCCGGCTAACACATAGACAGCCTTACACTAGCGTCTCATTGGAAAGACGAACCGTAGGTGTGTATAATCTTTGAGGAGACAATTGATGTAGAATCCCTAAATTATACATAGCAGTATATCAATCCTGGAGTCAGAACAGCGGAACAGGGGTGAATATGCACGTTAGTCAGCGGTATTATAGAAACCCAAACTGGTCCGAAGATCACTTCAGATTAGTAAAGCGCAAAATTGAACGTGCAATCAAGAATGAGGCACTTAGCTGCAGCCACTAAAGGATGAGCGGAAAGAGGTCAGAAAGTGAACAGAAAAGCAGCAGATTGACAACGATTCGCTTATATAGCAAGGCAAACGGTCATCGCTTAATGGCCCCATGCAGCACAGTCAGACCATGTATGATCCAAGATGCAGCTAGTGAGCCAACTG
This sequence comes from Fasciolopsis buskii, assembly GCA_008360955.1. Taxonomy (NCBI): domain Eukaryota; kingdom Metazoa; phylum Platyhelminthes; class Trematoda; order Plagiorchiida; family Fasciolidae; genus Fasciolopsis; species Fasciolopsis buskii. The sequence continues at coordinate 20,324 of LUCM01003745.1, forward strand.
TACAATCTAACGGTATGACAACCACGCAACCAATGAAACTGAAGGTTAGGTGGACGCACAGTGCGACTAGTAAATGTCTGATAAACGCAGCCTCATGTCGGACAGGACAGGAAAACGTGAACGTGCAAAAAGACTGACCTGAAATCAATATCGTCCTCAAAATACCAGTAATCAGACAACACTGTGGCAAAAAGCACAGTCACGTGTGTGTGTGTGTGTGTGTGTGTGTGCATACGTGTGAACTGGTTCATGAACGCGTGCATGCGCAAGCGTGCTCGTGCGGTATAGCGGAAAGTGTGAATGAACGTACAGCACTGGTGATCTGTCGTCGAAGCTTTGGGGTTCAGCGGTGGTTATCATCCTGATGTCGCAAATGGCCCTCAAACGGTTGCCTATGTGATCGTGTTCGCTATCTTTTCCGACACTCCGTTGTCACGTTCACAGGTGCGATTAACACAGACCATATAAATGCCCTACTGTAGCTTTACCCACACTTTGATCAACTTTTGCATTTAAACGCCTGCGACGTAAAGCACGAATACTCAATAACGCTTTGCTTCACAGAACATAGTTCATATTTTATCCGACTTTCTATGATTTCCCAACAAGGCATAGACGCTAAATTTTACAACCACGTGGTTAGCAATTAAAAATCTAAGTCACCTAATGTAAACCACACCCGCTACGCTTAAATCAGTCCACACGGCATTTTTTAGCATAGGAGACAATATGTGATGTTACGGTTACCGTTATCATTTGCATTAAACCCAAGTTGTAAGCCACGTTTTCATCCATTCTAGAAGGGTTGGGGGAGGTACACCAATCCTTGACTATGCATTGAAATTTACCGTTCTGTTTTGAAGGTTAACTGTAAAAAGAATGGCCGTAATCGTTTGGGAAATCCCTGCCCTGTAGTGCTTATTGCGTTCGAAATGGTACTTTATTTTCAAAGGTGAGCGACTGTTTTTCGTATCAGTAGTACGTTTAGCATACGGATGGGTTGGCAAAATTTCCCCCCATTCGAACGTTAACCTTACCTGACCGACGAAAATGCTCCCACGAATGACCATGTGATTCATAAATTGACTTATCATCCATTCTGTTCCTAACGATTCGAACGAAATTCTAGTGGTAAACGACGCTTCATCTTAATCACTCGTTATTTGGTTCGTCAACTTTAATCTTCATCATTCATCTGAAAGCAAAACATGGTAACATTGAAAATCATTTGGCCAGCCTTGCTTTCGTTGAGCAAGCATAACTGGCCGTGTTGTCCCTGGTGCCCACGTATTCGGGCTTTGCTGCATGCCCAACGGCAAATATTTTATGATGGCCGGTTGATAATTTACGCAAAAGACGACAAGTATTTTGTTTTCTAGACAAAATAAACAATATTTTTACTTTTTTAATTGATCGTTAGTGCGCTGTGCGCGAACTGGAAAGAATCGGTCAAGCTGCATTGTACCGAAACCAACTGAGGCACAAGTGGAAAATGCAGGTTTACTTATCGTACCACCAGTGTGCCTTAAGTGTAAATACTTCTGAATGTTAGTGTGTCCAATTTCGGTGGGTAATTAAAAGTAAATAGGGATTGATATCACTAGGTCATTGGTGTTCGACGTTGGTCAAATACGCACTAGTGCTGACATGGGTAACTGTCTAACGATAACTAAAAAACCCTTTCCATGATATCATTTAAATACGACGACCAGGGACCAGAACGTCATAAGAACAATAGTGACAAGAATTGAAATTCACTAGGGTATTTAACTGTTGTTTTAATTGCACCTGTTCTTCATTATAATTTCCAACTCTACCACACCGGGCTTAACACTCGCATATATGACCTAATATGTGCTAGCTAAATGCAAGAGTAACATGAATACAAGGAAGACAGTTTTTTGACTAACCGGTGACCGACTAAAGGAGTATAGTTATTCTTCGAATACACAGAATAAACTGACAAACGAATGTACACTTCGGAAGCTTTATTGGATCACGGATAAAAAAACGTTGAATCACGTTAGTCATAAAGCTCAAATTTATCACACACCCACGCCTCTAATTTTGTTTCGGATATCGAGCTAGGACAGCCAACATTACTTGTTCGTATTTTAAAGCTATTTGTCTATTTTTGTGACAAGTATAACCTAAACCTCGATATAAACAATTTTATTGTTCAGTATTGATTTAATGCACCGGTCCATCCACTTGTATTCTGTCACTCATGTATATGTACACATCTACAGGCAAAGAATGTAACAATGAGACGTGGCTAATAGACAAAGAACTGCGGATTCGAATGGTCGATGCACTGTAACACAATCGCACATTCTCAGAATGGAGGAGAAAGCGCACAAACGAAGTGGGCGATGCCCACCTACTCGGAACAAATCCAATTGTGGATACGGCTACCGATCTATAGATATTTTATGCTCAAGCCTAACAAAATTCCTGTTATTCACAATGGAAAACTGGTTGGAAATACCCTGGGGATTAAAAATCACATGCAAGGAATGCCTTTGACGCGGAAATTGCTGGCTTGATCATGTGTTGATCCAGCAATCGAGACGGTTCTATCAAAAAAATTTTCCAAGTCCTATGACAAGCGGAGAGAATAAAAAACGAAAATTAGCATGTGATATTAGGGCAGTAGTCTGCAAAAGCCGACACGTGAGTCGAAGATAACCATAACATTCCGGTCGTTTAGACTGGGGAAATTGCAATGAAGTTCATCGCGAATAAACGCAAATCTAAGATGGGTTTATGTCAACATATGAGATTGTTAATCAGAGAACCGGTTGACATAACAACATTGCGCCAGATTTTTTGGCAAACCTTCATCAATGCTTCAAAGCTTAAAAGATTTCTTTTTCCATAAACATGAATTACTAATGCTCACTCAATGCAGATGTACAAACTCAAATCAGACATGGAATAGGCAATCACGGAATTCGGGAAATGTGAAAAGATAAATTTCGTGTTTTTTTCCAGACCTGAACTTCTACATCCAGGAATGAATGATATCCACGGTGACTCATAATTGATTAAAGAAATCCGATATGGAGCAAATGATGCTGTTCAGTTTATCATCTCTATCAAAAGCGTACCAGGTAGCCCCGGAAATAGGCTTAAACTTCCTCGCGATCCCTGACAGGGAGGCGTAAATGTCACGGTGATAATATATGCTGCCTGACCATGCCCCGGATGTTGGACGGAATAGTAGAACCAACAAACGAGGATTTTGCGGTTTCAAAAGGAATGACTTCTCAACTGCTTATCGGGATAGTATATTTTATTTTTGATCTTTTACTTCGTTTATTAATGAAGAAACATTGCACATCATTTTTCAGTAAGGAGGCCGCGGCCGACAGAGGGCTTCCCAGTGGGGAAGTTGACCGGCGGTGGGCGGAATCGAACACGCGACCTTCGTGTCCAAACGCCACGACCTTATCCGCTTGGCCACCGCCGGCTACTACGAAATATCAACGGTAAAGATTACTTTCTCTTAGTGTCCCTTTGTTAGCGGTTCGTTGACCCATTGTACGTTGTTTCTCCTACCTGGCTGTTTGAGTGACGGATTAGACAAGAAGAATGCAACGTGTCGGCTCAGTTCAAATGGACAAAACACTGGTTCCTTGAAGAGCGGAGTCATTTATTAGCCCTCAAGCACATGACAAAATTAGTTACCAAATTTCAGTTATTAGGTAATATGACTAGTTTAAGGAAATTCCAGTCGACTAGCCGCAATGAAGGGCAACTGAGTCAGAACCTATGGAAGTGTTCGCTCGAAACCGTTAGAAGAGACTTTGCTACTGCAGGTAGATGGAGCTTCAGTTTTTCATTCAAACCATGTGGATCTCTAGTGGTTTCATCTTTTGGTACACCTTGATTGAAACAGTACTGCCGGGGGAATCAAGATTCCTTTCATAAATCTAAATTTATACATAAACACATTTTACGCGTAACCGGCGTCTCGCTGAATGCAAACAAAGATAATTACGTATCTCGGAATCAATTTAATCACAGATAGAACTTTTTCACTCAACATGCAATGGTCACTATTCAAAATTATTTGTGAAGTAAGTGAGCTTTTCAATACCACAGTCCAGCCATGGGAACTGGAACACAAGCTGGGGGAAGGTCCCCGCGTAAAGAGGTAGCCAAAGGCCCTAGTGATTTTTGTGAGCTGAACTTTGCAACTTTGGGCCAATGACATGTGAACAAAAGCTCCTGCAACATTGTTTGCGCTGAATTCCGTGCAAAATAAAAGACCCTGAGACTTATTTTGTATTTGATATTATTATTATTATTTAGTATCCTGGTATGTACTTCAACTATTCGCCCATTGCGATCAATAATATCACATGAAAAAGAAACTTCTCGCCATTCACAGAATGACTAAATAAGGAGCTCAACCTACTGGTAATTAAATAGAGTGTGCATTGAAGAAATAAAATTCTTCAACAGTGACGATCTGTAACCAATCGATCTTAACTTGCACACCAGTCATTTGGACTATTTCTGTTTTACTGTAAAAAATTCATCTTTTTCATTAAACGAAACCATCGAAAAATTGGATCCACCATGGATGCGAGTCACTAATTATGGTTCAGTCAGTAAACAGCTACAAAGTTGTTTCCACTTGGCATATGTATGAACTCGGTTAATTTGTCATATGCCTCATCACTAAGTGATCGGTGCTCTAAGTCGAGCTGAAACGTTCCCATGTCTCATAATCTGAGATGAAACTAGATTTGTCTTACCGACATTCTCAAAGCATCAGTAGGGTTGCTAAAAAACAATCCATTTCGAAATAGCCCAAAGCCTTGCAAAATAATTGCGTGCAACTGTTTCCGTGTGTGTATCATTTCTACTTTGCATCAAATAATTCACCGTGTGATATCATCGTCCAACTCACCATAAAGAAACTATGGAAGCACTGTACAGCTGTTTCATCCTTGTTAGGAATCATGAGCAGTGCATATCGACCGCGCCCGAACCCGGGACGAACGATTTTGAGTCGAATGTCTTAGCCGTTATGCTACTGGGGAGGCTATGAACGGTTTGTTTAACTTCCTCATATGATGATGTTGCACATATCCGTTACTGATTTGCACGGCACCCGAAAATTGATTGAGATGCAGACTATAGCAACTTGCCTTGTTCAAATCCAGATGAACTTCGTTCCGATAGAAAATGCGACCCTCTAATTAATACCGTTAACATGTAGCAGGCCAGTTTAATGTCCACGCGCATTCTATAGCCCACTTAGCTGTCAAAGAAGGCCGCTTGTAGATATCCTTGGTGGTAAGGCTTTTCTATTTAAGGCCAACTGTATTGGTAGCAAACGGTTGGAGTTATGAAATAGATTCCTACCGTTAGCCGATTAGCGGTGGAATCCAACTGCCCATCCACCTGTAACCCAAAAAGACGCAATCAACAAAACTACCAAGCACTGTTATATTCACGTGATCCGAACCGCTGGATTCAAAGTACTTTGTTCATAGTTCAGCGCACATTGGATATCAAGTAAATCTGTATGGTTCCATGAAATCATTCCCCTTGTGATTTCAGCGCTCAACTATCGTCGAGAAATCATGGGAGTATTAGTAAAACATCCCACTACAACCAGCCAAGTTCTGCAGGTCATGTCCAGAGCCTTCGTCGTTCAAAGAAGTCATATATCGGTAGAGGTTGACCGCTGTGCCTCAGACTCTCGTGGCCGTGCAAATCAGTGCCGGATAAGTGCAACATCATCACGTGGCGAAGTTCAGCAAACTATTCAAAGCCTGGTCGGTAGCTTAATGGCTAATGGGTTCGTCCCGGGTTTGCGTCCTAATTCGGGCGCGGTGGATAAGCACTGTTCATGATTCCTAACAAGGATGAAGCAGCTGTACAGTGCTTCCATGGTTTCTTTATGATGATATCACATGGTGAATTATTTGATGAAAACATTCTATTTCCCACTACTAACACAGTTCTACTTTCTCATTCAGATTGGCACTGGTTTCGTTTTTATGGCTACGGACCGCTTGCACCAACCTCGTGTCGAAATGGCTTGTACCATAAATATTTCAACCATTTAGTTAATACTCGCAACATGTCTAGCTTGTGTTTGCTGTTTCTGATGCATCAGTCTCTCTGAACTTTGTGTTTTTTAATATTCCGAATAGATTGGCAAACGATGATACAATCTGTGTCAACAATTACCGTGATCCGTAAGCACCAGTCTTTGGATGCACTGCAGATGTGTTGTTCATTGATCACTCGGTTCTTCATCCAGCGAGCTGGTCAGCGAATCATCTACAAAGCTGTTCTATCCAGGTTTTGTCCTTTAAAGATGTTCGCAGTTTTTCAAACCTTGTGATTCATCAGTTTGTGGTCCCGCATTTCTTATATTTGCAGAATTCAAGGTGTTGCACATTAGTCCGACTATCGAAGAAATAATTATTAAATTCCTTTTTCTCGGGTGCAGTAGCGGATTTTAAACTTCCTACGATGGTAGATTACAATCACCGAAGAATGTCCGATGTATTTAGAAAGAAATGGCTGCCGTCTTTTCCTGCGTGTCTCAGCGGTTTCTTCATGAGTTGCCAGTTGACACAAGCGAATGCAAATTTGATGGATGTTATGCTCCCTTATAAATATATTCGGTATCGCTGATGGGTCATAATGAGCCTATTTTGGATTCACAATAACAGTTCATCATTTAACTTATACCAATCTTTTAAACGAGAATAGATTATTCTAGAGTTAGCTCTAGATATAAATGTTTTTAAAACCAAATTACCACCAATTTGTTATATGATCACGAAAATGTTTTTTGACATCTGACCCACGTGCAACACTACTTATATCGGGGAGTTTCTCTTTGAAAATCTCCTTTGAATAACGAAACGCAATCACCCGGTTATTTCTGTACTAGACCCGTCAGCCGAGGACGATTTGGAAAATCTAAATTAGTTTTGAATACAAACGAAGATGTTGGAACAGGCGTAAGTTACCGATGTTCATTCCCTATGATCTGTCATACTCACAAAATTGTTCGGGTGTATTGATCCACTTTCAAGATTTCTCACACCAGCCAGACGGACATTTGTTTCCTCTCGTTCAAAGTTCACCAGCAATTTCAATGAGACATTCAGCAGTGGAAATGTTTTTGTTTCATTTCGGAGAAATATATGGAGACTTTTTGATAAGCGTGCATTAAGCATTTCATTTAATACGAACTCGGTGAGTGGAATTCGTGTTAGAAGACCAAAAATGGCTAAATGGAGTACGGTAATGAAAGATGAATGGAATCCCCAGTCAATAAAAACGTTTCGCTCGTCCTAATGCGTGCACATTCTATCACTCGTGCACCTAGTTGAAGGAGACTAGATGCATCCTTATTATCAAACGCGCAGTTACATCATACAAATGCTGTCGTTACGCACACCAGGGCGGAAAATGTGACCATGTAGTATGAGCAAAGTTGTGAGACAATAGTCGCATCGACAGGGCCGCAGCCAGAACCACTACATCTTTTGCATAACCCTTAAATCCACATCATTCGGTAGAAGACAGTAAACTTGTGAGTACTAGCTAAGCTCCTTACGAAAATGGTCTCACTCACAATGCTGGCTGATAAGTATTCACCAGAGTCGATCTGCAACTGTGCAGGAAATGGCCTGAATTCAGGAAGGCATACCATTTTGTGAAAGTTGCATAAACTATTGACAGCCAAAATAGCCCAGTAATTGATTTCTGTGGTATTTTTCTTCTGTTCCTCATTAGTATTTCATTCTCGGCCTGTTGAATAAGCACTGCTATTATTTCCTGGCTAGGATGGAGCAAACGCATATTGCTCCGCTGACTGATGTTGGGATGAGAGCCAATGCTTCTTGATGAACCCCGAGGAGACTGGGCCAATACTTTGCACTCGAAGGCGTTCGCGAATAAAGTGAATGTTGATACATTTGATCTTCATTTTTGATCGATGCAAGTATAGATGATTTCATGGACGATGTTCAAAGAACTTATTTCCGTTTGTCAAAATTCATGAATGTTTCTAAAAGATTATACATGAGCACTTGAGGATTAAACTTCGGAATCCTCTTGGTATTCATAAGAGCAGTTTGCAAATTCAATCCAGTTGTCATGACTAGACACAGTTAACCGCTCAAAAACAAACCGCGGGCCTACACAAGATCAGGTGAACTAATCGGATATAAACTAATTAAATCTAGCTAATTGCTTTGGCCCCGACGACACAAATGTTGTCTCAATCACGTCCAAACCAAGACACGAGAATAATTGATGCGTGGATGTATTGTCATCAAACGTGTACTTTCTTTCGTATAGTTCTGATCGAGAGCTAGGCGTTTAGTTCGCCTCCCTTTCACCAGGAAGCGAGATGAAAATTCGTCGCTGCATGTGTTCAGCTGACCGCATTCTGCATTTATTTATGCACTGGCCTTCAACCTCCTCGATGACTTGGATTTCTTACGCTGAACTGGACTCCAGCGAACTAACATTGGGAGTAAGTAATCAGATCAGTCCAGCTTAGTACCTTTTTCATTTGGATGCAAATCAGTTTGGAAATAGTGTCGTAACAACCATGAGCAACATGCGAAACCTTACGCTTAACAACATTCTCCCAACGGGGTTCATGGGATCATGTTTCGATTCGGAATGATAGTCCGGTCACAGGGACCGGATAATGCGCTGTACTTGACCTCTATAAATGCAGTTTACTAGAATTCATTGTCCTAGTAGCAATTGCCTTCATACAGTATTTTCAAGGACAATTGTTGCAAACGAGGCTTTTGGATCAACAAAATAATAGTCGCTTTCTTTCCTTGCCTGTTTTTCTTCTCAAGCCGATCTGGATGGACTTGGTAATTTGTGAAGCACTTCAAAAAATACAGTGTCGATTTACTTCGTCCGATTCTGGGAAAACATGCCAGATGTGTAAAACACAAGTGGATGAGCGAGCAGGCAAAAAACTGGAAGAATTCAACGGAAAAAATGTACGGCGTGGGAGTTCATAAGGACTTGTTTACTATTCTAGGTCACAATTTTTATCACAATCAAATGACAATTTGAGATAGCCCAATGGTTACAATGACTTTGTTTTCAGATGGTTGACCAAATTTAAAAGCATCATTCATTTTTCCCACAAAAAATATCTCTATGCTAAAAATAGCCACTTGTGAGTGCATCTAAAACAGACCAGAACAATGAAAGGACGATGAAATTCGTCAAATGTTATCATTAGAGTTGAGTTTTCATTTATTGGATTTGTCTTAGGCACTATAACTGATAATTACCTAATAAGTAGGTGAATGCCTGAGGTGATACATCAAAGACAACGTCAGTCAGTACCTGTGTTCAAACCCTTCTGTTATGACGTATTCCGCTGACGAACAAGGTGAGGTTATTGATTCTTGCTTCGCCAGTATGTTTGCTGCATTCCTATTTCGGGAATATTACAAGCTTTCCCATAGAAACCGGCAGAACGAACCTTTTTTTAACAAGATTTATGCCGAGGATAATTGATTCAAATAGCTCAACTCATTTCGTCAAATCTAGTACCGTTCAGTTAGTTCAGTTCGTTTGGAATAGATTTTCGCATAACTTATGTTCTCCGCCGAGCATCTAGTTACTTGACCGAAATCCATCCAGCTGATTCATGAGTGACTGTTCCAGAAACGGGTCTCAAATTGCTATATCCTCTAACGATTCTGAGTCATTCATTCGCTGCTATTTATGTTGTTCACATTCAAATATGAGTTCAAAATTTAGATTCCTTCAGTTTAGTAGAATTATTCTATTTTCCACAATATAACTGCGCTTTTGTTACCTCGTATCACGAGTGAGAATATGATATTCCGGTTAGCTGGATGAGTTTCTTTGATATTAAACTTTTATAATTGGTTTCGACGTTGACTTTTGTTGTTAGCGCTGCCCGATTTGTACCTAATCGTATTTTTAAACACAACACAATAAAATTTGTTTCGAACTAAAGGGTGACTGGGATATTGGGAGGATGAATTCTGAGTCGTTCCGTGACCAAGAGTCCTTGTCCGCAGAAGTTTAACTAAACGAATCGCACCATAAGCATTTCGTTTATTGATGTTCTGTCTGGTCCTTGACCCTCAAGGATTCCTTTTGCACTGTCACGCGATGTGCAGTTTGTGACGAGCAAGTTCACCTCCATTTCATTACAATAATGTATTCTGCTGGGCTAACAAATTCCAAGTGAGTAAAGAATTTCGTCGAATTACTTACGCATGTTTTACCCCTACGGGGAACGTTCACAGAATTACTGGAACAGTAATTTTTTTCAAACAGTAGTTTATATGAAGTTGCCACATGTTACTTTAACTTTACTCATTGTTTGTACACGCAAGTAAGATAGTTGCGTGGACACAATACTTAACCTCTGTGTCCCCGTTGGTACGCGCGCACAAAACCAACTAAAACCAATTTATGTCACTGGAAGGAAAGATAAAATCCCCTGGAAAAATCCACCGAAGTCTTCCAATGTTTCATTTTATTTACACGAGTGTGTAGACTATTCTCTGTTTCTGTGCGCTTTTTGGCTTCAGTTTGCAAACAATAAGAGCTTCGTAATGCCTGGTCAACAGTATAATTACTCATTGTGATCAAGATACAGCTGTGTCCAAGTTGACATTTTTGAGCATGAGGCGTGTTCTGCCTTACAGCACCCAACCATATTGAAAGATAAATCAAAATATTATAAGGCGGAAATATCTGGGGAAGCAGATGCGCTTCAAATGTGTGAACGCCGCGGAATTCCACAAATGTCTGCAACCCTTGTGCGGAGATATTTTCGGTTTTGGTCCAATTTAATTCTGCAAGAACATTTTGCACTTCATAGATACAACAATTATCCCAAAAATACCTAAGCTGTCTTCCAGACATCCCAGAATTGCTTTCAGCACAGAGGGATTTAAAATTAGAAAAACGTTGCCTATATAGCTTAAATTAGTCAATGTATTACATTGGGAACTATCTCAGTCGCAACCCTGGCTAACTGCCGTGATGAGCTCAATTGGGGAATCACGCTGAGCACAGGCTCAACGTTGGCTTTCCGCAAACCACAGTAAGAAAAGTAAAATCGATTTTTCTCCAAAGCCTTCGTTGTGACGTGAAGCTACAGAAGTGCACGTGTGACTAAGTCGAACGACTCTTTTAAAATGGGAAAAACCAAAGATCGTGGGTTTAGGGAAAGCATATTTATGTTCTGGGTTTTTCTGCAAACTGAAGATCTGGTCAACACAATCTCGGTCGGGTCGGAAACCGGTTTGATTCTCGCGTGCCCAGCTTTCGCGAGCAGCTTGAACACTGCATGCGAAACCAATTCTTATGTAACTTTTGCATCAGCATCGATGCTGATTCTTGCAAATAGGCAAAATTACCGACTCACATTAGCTCCTGGGAATATGTGACTCTGTTCAGGTTGGTTCCGAAAGTTTTGTTAATTGCAATAGAAATCCCTTGTCGTCATCCTCGAGAAAAATAGAGGGCAGCCCATTTGATCAAGTGTCGTATGGGTTAGGAGGAAAAGTTATGTTGCAGACAACCTTCATTTTTTGATGAAAGTTTGCTAACTACCTGAAGTATTTCTTATAAGGATGAACGTGGAAGGTCTAGTGTGGTAATGGGCCAAGTAAAAACGCTCTTTGAAATCCTTTCCCGGAAGCTTCAGACAAGGAAACTGCAGGGAACCACTGCTCGTAAGCATTTCCAAGCTCTTGGTCAGCTGGTTTTTCAAAGATTCGTGTCATAATATATGGACAGGTTTACGAGCGCATATTAGAACTGCTGATATTGATTATATTTACTGTTTTTGAAGGCAGTAAAGCTTAGAGTCCGCTTCTGGGTGCATGGCGTTTTCAACAAGCCCCAGAGGTTCGCTCTGACCAAAAGCATTTGGGGGTGACAACAGTGGCGTGTAAATCGCCAAATAAAACTGCGGTCGGCTGTCGTTATCAAGAAACAGCTGTGCACGATAGACAATTATTTTGCTGCTGCAAACTCGGACTAGTCCTAATCAAAAGTCACCATTTACCAAGTTTGGATGCAATTTCACAATCGTGTACCGGAATGGCTGACTGATTCTTGTCACCGATGACCAACTACTATAAAATCGATACTACTATAATGCTGCATGAAGGCGATGTTGCTTTTGTCGCAAAATTTTCCGTGCTATAGAAATTATCTACCGTCTAAAGAGGCTTGAAGAAGGCCATCTAAAAGCACCCGTGCCTGATGGTGAATATTGCAATTATCGGATTTAATTTGACAGTCGTTCCAAAAAAATATTTCGCACGTTTCATTCTCCTTAGAACACAGCAATTGTCCTAATCCACATCCACGTGTGTTCATACTGTGTGCCACATCTAATATTCACGGTTGACCTGGAGTACAGGGAATACAAAATTTCAATCACGCAAGTTTCTTCATCGACCTCGAGACTGTCAGTACCAAGGCAATACCGAAACATAATGTCTATCGTATCTGTCACGCATCCCTGTCATATTTCCTGGACCTTCTTCTAGTATACGGTGTATGGACTTAGATGACATTAATAACTTTTATTTGTGTCCCGTTAAGGTGACAATCCATCGATTCTTTCAAGCATGCACAAACCTTTACACAAGCTTGCCCACATAACGGCACAATCCGTCAACCTTCCTGCATCACACAATACATTTCGCATGACTGTTGGATGTCCGCTATGTCAACTATGACCCCATACTTTCATTTCATCTCATCCATATACCTCCTCCGACCAGGATTACAAACTGTTTGTTTGGAATTATATTTATTTTGAATGCAGTCTGTCGGTGGGATTTTAACATCCGAATGCTGCAAATTTCTAATTGTAAAGTTGACGGTTCGATTCTGTTTTCAGTCAGTTACTTACGCGCTTCCGAAGGATTGTTGTACATTTTTCATGCAGCAAATAGGAGATTGCCTACTCTGTTTGCTGTATGTTTTTCAATTTGTTGGCGGATATTGTGGTTTGCTTGTTTGATCGCGCAATCGGCCTTTGTTTTCGTCTAATACGCTTTGACTGTTCCAGATTGACTAATGCGGTATAATTTATGGCAGTTTCCTAGACCATTTTGACAAAAAGGCGAAAGCCACAAAATGTAGCTGGTACACGTGATACATGTTATGCATATATCATTTGAGCATGATGTAAGGTTTTCTGAACACGTACAAAATTTTGTACTGATTGATTCTTTCTTCTGAAATAACAAATCACTCGATGTTAATGTGAACTGGCAGTGTGGCCACAGCACCGTTCTTCCCTTTTTGTGCAATATATTTTGGTTGTATTTTCATTGACTAAAATATACCCCTATGCTCTTATTGAGCGATCAAAGCAGCTGAGTAAAAGGATGTCGTACGATTAATGCGAGGATAGGAAAGAACACTGCACACACCTAAACACTTCTAAAAGTACAAATTAGCGCTGACCGCAGCGCGCACTGACGGCATGGGACGGTCCTCGTCAGATAATGAAACAACAGTCTTCTCTCCTCTCCCCTTCAAGCCCGAAAAAATGTAATGAACCGGAGTGAGAAAAACAAATGATCTACTAAGAAAAGTGTTCTTCCTAGGCTCCTATGGTTTGAATATGTAAACTGGAACGTCTCTCACAAATTCATTGTTATCACCCATTTTAATTTCTGGCGTTAACAATTACCAACAGTCAGTTGAGTTCATCGAATTTCTCTTTAACAAGTGAATGTTTTTGGTCTTCAATGATCAACACTGAAAATTGGTTTCTGTACTCCATTTAAGGGCGAAAAATGATGCGGAAACGTTGGGCGAGAAGATGCTGACTAGTATACTGTTGATCGAAATCTAGTTCGTTCCATCTCGTAGCAAAATTCATCAGGCTTTTCGACTTTTGTATTCAGATCATCTTGAGTCAGGTCCTTTTGAGTGTCTACTTAGGCGTTTCCATGTCGGATGAACGCAAAGCTGATTTTGTTTAAATTGTATGCGGGACAATGATCAGAATCCGAAGGGTAGATTTTGAGACGATGGGACGAAGACAGGACCACCTGGTGTTTGTACGATGAGTTGGGCAGCAGTGAAGCAGAAATTAGTTCGGAAAACAGGCTTGGCCGACAAGCCCGTAGAGATTAGGTGAATGACGCTCGGGCCAAAAACCTGACCCCGCGCAAATCGGAGAGCAAGATCGGAATAAGTCATTCGCACAAGTTCTGGTACAAAGCGAAAGTGGTCTGAATCTCGCGACACATTCGAAGGCGTGCGTTGTACGAAATAGAACCAGAGAGGTAACAATCAGTCCGAGAGACCGAAAAACAAAAGGCTATTGGGCTTTGAACTGAACAGACCTGCATTTATTCTCCGACTACAGCAAAAAGACAGTCCTGTAAACCAACCATAGGCCGTTTAATCGATTTTACGACTACAAAACAGAACTAAGGAGACCTACGGAGGATGCCACAGCTAGCAATAGTGATTTTCCGATTACAAAAAATGGTCGCTTGTCGCCGAAGTTTACATGGGCAATTTCGGATGTTTATAACAATCGCATCTCACGAATTTCCAATACGTGTATGTAAAATATTCATCTATTCAGATTTGAACCAAAGGAGTTCTTTTCAGCTGGTCATCCTTTCCGAAGTTATACTCCCGTCATTTTTATTGGTTAGATATGTACAAGGTTTAAGACTGTATGGCTGAAAGTTTAAAAACCAGTCACTTTTGTTTTACAAGTACTAGTGTTTTAGTTACTTCCCAGCACCATTGTCTACTCAAAGGAGTAGAAAATAGATCTAATGAGCGATCGACTGCAAGATGATAGGTGACGACTTATGCACATGGTGCTAGAGTAAAGGGGATGTATTCTTATGACCACAGGCGACGGATACACTTATGCAGGTTACACTATATTACATATTACCCAAACCCAGTGAGTTGTTCATTTGTTTTAACTGGGCTGAATTTAACGTATGTTGTGCTGTAATTCTGCTGTGATAGAAACAAATCCTGATAAGCTTGCCAGCTGTTCTGCTGACAACTACCGAACTTTGAAACCAGTTAAATACACATTCGGCACGATTCAAACCGCGAAATGGTGAATGAATAGGCCAGTAGCTGACGCTTATCAGTTTATAGTGGTCAGCAGAATGTGTCAGATGTCGTGCAAATGAAACTGTTTCTTATGCCCGGAAGAACACATTGCGTTTACTTTTACGTTAGTGCCAAGAGCTGCCAAAAATCCGACATCACTTTCCATGACTTCATGCGCTACTCGGTGAGACCTTATCATTATATGACGTAAATTAACATTTCATGTCAGTTATTTTCACTCGAGGATATCATTATAATGGACAGGAAAAATATTCATTTTGTTGAAACGCCAATGTTTTCAAATACATAAGAAAAAAAATCAGGGTTTCAGTTTTGCGAAGCTCAGAGTTATTGCCATAATTGCTTACAAAATTCCTTTCAAATAAAGCTCAGGTAATTTAGGTTCATCCAAATATACCACAATTTTTTATTCCTGTGTAGAACAACCCACTTGACAGGGCCGTCTGCCTAGTAAGCGGTAACAAACGGCACTCAACATAGTGGAATTATTGCACAATCGCTTCCGTTGACTTAAGTCTCATGATTTCCTGACCGGGTTTGGGTGATCAAGAAAAAACGGGAACATTTCGAAATTTTCTGTTTGAAAGCCAATGAAGAACATTTCTGGTACAAATCAAACCAAGGCAACAGTATAGAGTCGTTTGCAAGTCCTGACCACATGGTCGAAGCTGAGTGGACTTGCCTTTTTCCACCATTCGGGAAACCAAGACTCAGCGAAAGGGGTATACTGTATTGTGATTATCATTACGGATTTGAAATAAGGCTGAAGTAGACTGGGAAAAACAAATCATCATACTATCCATCAACGGACAATAGTCTTGTACAGCAAGATTTAGACCAAAAACATACAGCAAGGAGGCACTGAATTCATTTGTAAAATGGGTGTCCCCAGAGGAACACTAAGTTGTTGTTAGTAATTAAAGAGTGATACCAATGACAATCTATGATTCATTCAATACATTTGCAGTGCACATGTATTTTGTATTCATTGTTATTTTTCTTCCTCCCTGCTTATTCCAGATGTCACTGAAATGTAGTTGAACAATAACGATGTCGCAACTGATAACCAAAAAGCGACTCCGAATATATACCATTACCACGGAAAAATATTGGTAGTGATAATTACAGTTGAACCATATGCTTCTGTCCATTCTTTCTTTTCCCGTGGTGTTCGTCTTCCCTCCGGAGTGTGCTATCCGGGTCGGTTCATCAGAGCTTGATGGTCCGGTACTTGTTTATCAATTATTTATCTCAAGTCTACCTCGTGCCCATTTCGGTCCGATGGCAGCTCCGTCTATAAACCGTTTCCTTATCTCCTCGTCATGTTTGCTACTAATCTTCACCTAATTAGCTAAGGTCAATGTTTACATCATTCTAGAGACAAAGCTCATCCAGCCGAATAATTTGCGATGAAAATTTTGCTGTAGGGCTTACAACACCATGAATTTTTCTCAAACCCATTTTTCAATGGAATTGGTTAACTTTAGACAAACGCCATCAGCTGATTCTGTCGTTTTCACCAGGCCTTCGCTATTTAATTGGCCTGGGTATGGCAAAGGAAATTCAGGTCACGTGAGCTATCGCGTCAGGTGTGAAATAAACTCTTGAATGACATAGTTTTGACAGTTTGTCCGTGGACGAACAACTAAATCGGCCTGCCACTTGGTGCAAGGAAAAATGGCATTACTCATAGCATACAAATAAAAATCGCTTACATGATATCGATTAAGGACAAGTCATTAGGTTGCCCTACTCAACTTCAGTTGTTCACTTCAATTCCCTTTAATGTTCTAAGATAATTGTTTATTCGATTGGCAGAAACTGTCTCGGATTTATTTGTCAGATATTTACTAGTCACTTGAGCGTTCCGTCTTAGACAATTTTACCATGGCTAATTTATTCGACCGCATTTGCCTTGACGGATAAACAGTTCCGTGTGTTATCACAAACCACATGTGGGAGCATCGATGAGTAGAATAAAGCGATACGGAGAAAGCAGCGGATATCCAAAAAATTAGGGCTCCTGAGACAGCGACAGATCATAAATGTCACCACATTCGAGAGCATAGGTACAACGAGGACGATAACTTTCATACTATACTGGTTGCTAAAGACAGGGAAAACGAGTTGATCCGGGAAATTAGAGCACAGCGTTTTCACATAGGACTCTGATAAACTATCGTTGTTCACGTCGCACGTCCAGCTGTCAGTATGGTGATGTCTTGTTACGCAGGCCTAAATGATGTAATGTAACGATGTAACTTGTCCAAGATTTCTTCGCCGACTTTCTGAACGTAAGAGATGTCAAATAATTCGTTTTTACCTTGGAGACACGGCGGATTATACCAATTCTGATCCCTTTCAAATTTAATCGTGCTTTCAGTCCAACAAGATTGCGACTGATGAGGTCAGTTAGGGAATTTAAAAAGGGTCAGTTGTGACGCAACTTTGGAATAGCCCATTAGTCACTGTACACAGCTTGTGAACATCGTGCAATGATTCTCCAACATGTGGGTCCAAACCAATGATTAAATCTTGCATTTTAGGATCTTGCAGGTCAATTTACTTCGACAAGTCACGTCAGCCTTCTAATCGCTAATACAAATCACATTAGATGAATAAGCATTCATAGTTCACAGACAATAGCCACTTTACAGTATGGAAGGAACCGCCATTTTTTAAAACGGTACCGTTTTTCTGGGAAGAAAAACAACCCACTTGTACTTTGACGTTCTCCAGTGAAAAGCAAGTAAAATTATTTCGCAGGAGGCACGGCTGCTCACTCCTTGATATTCAGACGGTTTGGTCAACCGCTAATCTGAAAGATTATACATCTTATCACATTCATCAGGCAAAAATCTGATCCAAATGATCCCGAGGGATATGAAGCAGACGAATGCAGGTTAGACAGTCGTACACGTCTGACCATTGTTTGCTACATCCAAGTAAGACCGTCAAACGAAGGATAAATAGTGGACTTGGTTTCGACGATTGCTTTTTGTGTTCATGCAGTCATCCAACAAGTCCTACAACGAAGACTGGTTCGTTATATCAATAGCAACCGTGCTGTTTAAATAAAGGCTCAGACTGTATACGAACTTGTCTTGAGGCTAGAGCATAGAAGCAACTAACAGGTTTACCGTGCAGTTTTTTATCAGCTTATACAGTAAATCGAAACAGTGATCTTCAAATGGGTTGCCTGCTCAACCTGGAAACAGAGAAGAGAAATCAACGCCATCCGAAGTTTAATAAGCGTATAAGCTTACATCAGCGTTACAGAAGGAAACCAGGATCCAGGCCATGGGTGCCTTAATTATAATAGATGTGCAAAACCGAAGCTTAGGTCATTCGTCACTTCACTGTAAGTGGATCGAAACTTGTATTGGAGTTACCAACAAATAAGCGTTGCATGGTAACTGAAATTATATTGTTATAATCTCGACACGATGTGTTTGGCAGTTCCCTGTGTCGTCACATTCCAAATATGTGACTCCCGAATACATGCAACAGCTGACTTTTTGTACATAAACAATAAGGCAGAAATTAAGTAGGCGCAATATGTTGCTTATACTTCCTCAGATGCCAGTCTTGCATTTACAGAACGAATAATTAGTGAAATGAATCACAAATGAAAGTGATTCACAATAGTAAATAGTGAGGCCCAGTCAGATGGGGAACTAAGGTAAAGAGTATAGATGGACTACGGAGTTGGATGACATTCACTTGTGTATTTGCATTCCATGCACACGTTCTTCCAGGTAAGTCCACCAGATTCATTTTTTTACACTGAGTAATACAATACTTAGTTACATTTTAAGAATCATTCAAATTAGTCTGAACAAAAAAATCAAATCCGTGTATATATACCGAAACTAACGATAAACTGACTAACTAACATACCGCAAACAATCCCCTATTTTACCCGATTCTGCTACGAATAAAGAGAAGTTGGAAGCTACAACAGTTGCGGTAGAAAAAGCCCCCGATCGAACGTTTGAGCAACGTGTAGAGATCAAACTAATACAAAACAAAACAAGCCAAATAGCCGAGGTAGTGCTAATAGCAAATTAATTAATGTATAATGACCAAATCTCAACGAGGTTCCTCTCGGTTTCTTTTTCTCCAGACTACGGCTGCAAATCACTTTGACGACAGAGGGCTTCAAACCCGGCCAGCCAATAATGAACCTTAGTTAGTGGCAATGCCGAGATTCCCGTGTACGAAAAACGGTAGGAACAAATTGACGTAATAAGACGGAAACGAGTAGGATTTCCAAAAGCGGTATCCGGTAATGGTTAATGAGGCGTGGGGGCGAAAAATACCTAAGGTTGGTTCAAAGTTACTTCGGATTTGTTTAAGCTTCATTGTGTCACCATTGTAAAACATCTTGACAAAGCATTTATGAGATACCAAGCGAAATAAATTTTAATTTTGATTTCGGATCTGATTCCAGTAAACTAACGAGTATAACAGGAAATAACCACCCATGGACACATGTACTAATACCCGTCGTGAATGTTTTCAACTAAAGGACCGATCGTAGGTCACCATTAAACCTAAACTAAGGTACAACAGCTGAATCATGACAGTGGTTATAAACAACTGAATTTTTCCAACAGGGTTCAACACGAATTATTTCTTTTATTCCTGAGCAATGAAAAAATTATTCATGATAACAATCGATAATGGACACACGTCAACAAACAATAAACATTGCACTACTGCAATATTCTGATCAGTGAAGAAGGATCCGAAAATACGGTGTAGTGTAATTTAGTAGGACAGTAACCATAACCTAATTTTACGAGATCAGAATCGTACACGTAAGTGGATCAATAGACAAACGGAACTAATACGATTCAGCTAACTTGTCCGAAATTTTAAAACGTTGCGTCTTGCTCCTGTTTCTCGTTCTCTACAGGGAGATCCCGAAAGATACAGTGTCAGGCCTTGTACGGATTTTCCGTGGGCAGTTTATTAGGGAATTTCGGAAAGTCATTATCTGACCAAAAATAAAATTACACTTCGGTTTCTAGGGGGATATCACTAGGCCGGTGTTTCGCCTAAATTTCAAGTAGGAAGAATAGGTGCACGGACCGCCGAGAGAAAATACTACTACATCATCACTTGTCACGGTTGCTAAAGTGCGGTAGGATTGTGCCAATAAATGAATCTAGTTTAGACGAGCAATTTAGTCCAATTTGTTGCATACCCAGTTCCAGCTGCGCATTGATTTGGTCAGTATCGAAAATAATCATTTGTGACAACCTGCTATATGCGATCACACAGTGTTGTGAAACAATGTGTTCCAGAAATACACGAACTTAATTTGGACATTTCCTGTGGCTATCTTCATTTCCCATTTCTTAGAGTTGTGTTAACACACAAAAAGTCAGCGGATGAGAATTTTTAGTTCTATTGATTTCCCAAATTCACTAGAAGTAAAGAAATATTCAGAGAGGGAATACTTTTAAACTTCTAGTTTTTTCATTAATTTAATTCATTATTAGTCAGTCCGCATAAATTTGATTCCGGATTAGGTCCCTAAATTCTGAACCTAATCACATAAATAAATCCAGCATGCAAATAATACAACCTCGAAAATTTTACGATAAGTTAGACTGATCGGTTAACAATTTCAGTTCTGCCGTCAAGGAGCATGTGCCTTACCAGCGACTAGAAAGGAAAACACTATTCCCCTCATCGAATACCGAGCTAGTCAGTCTAACTGCAATCAAAGAATTCGTCGGCTTTCAAATGCGACAAATCCAGTAACAAAATAACCACAAGGTAGTATTTGTATTTTTATTGTATTTCGCAAATGATCAAAGTTTGCTTGTCTGAGCTAATGCACATGGCTCTCCGCTGTCGAGGTATAATCTGAGAGGAAACCTACCGGTTTTTAACGTTCTTTGCAGCTTATAACGAAAACCACAACTTTGATGATATCAGATTCTTCATCTTTTTGTTGAGGAAGACAAGACACGATTTGTCTGTGTTGAAATCCACTGAAGAGTTTGCTTGTTAAAGCCATGTACTAAACTAAAAACTAGCTGCAAGATCTCAAGTTTATACGCATGCCGTTCAAAACGTGCTGTGTACATCGGCACCAAGGTCGCTTTGTTAGTTTTTTTCTGACATTCGTGCGTTTCACACGGTTCTGGTCCATAAATCTTTTTCGCCACGGTTCATCATTTCAAAAAGCAATCTGTAAATAAGTTAGCATACAATACCGCAAGGAATTTGCTAGTGTCAATCAAACAAAATCTACACTGTTTTCAAATTACATACTGATGGTCAGTTTTTTAGTGATAGTTCTCTGGCCGGCGGTAGCCAAGCGGATAAGGTCGTGGGGTTTGGACGTGAAGGCCGCGTGTTCGAATTGTCCCACCGCCGATCAACTTCTCCCTTTGGAAGCCCTGTGGTGACCGCGGCCCCCTTCCTGAGAATTGTTGTACATTGTTATTTCATTAATAATGGAAGTAAAAGACAAAAGGTAGGAGGTTGACATTAAAGGGCATCAGAACTAACCAGCTATCATCCAGCGCACTGCCCGTAGTGTGTGACGGACAATTCTCTGTTCCCGGAAGATTCAGTTGCATTTTATTCCTAAGTTTCACTATGATGAAACTTATTTTGGTTATAACCCCTCCCTGCAAGGACATGTTAAATTCAGAAGTCACCTTAATTGAAATATTGTTACTCTAGTTGGCATTTCCAGATTGCACATTTTTCGACGAAACCTAAGAGTCTGAGGCTTCCCGCAACTAAAGGCATCATTGAGACAGTGAAACTGCGCCTGTTCTGTGAACCACAAATTTGGTAAGCCCGAGTTTAACGAAAACCTTTGTTCGTTCGATCCATAAATACGTGGAGGCGTTTCGGGCGAGTAAAATACGAACTCAGTGCAGATAAACATTCGACGTTAATTGAAAGACTAACTTATTTCAACTCGCATCTGGTGTCAAAAACAACCGTGCTTGAAATCGGAGACGGATCAAGATAAAATTTTCTGTTTCCACCGGTATGTTACAATCACAGTGTTCTTTCGTTCCAAACATTGACTTTTTCATTCCACCCAGTGAAACCGGGGGAAGCAGTCGTTCGTGACCACGCGGCATTTATACTCATGGCGGACCGCTAGCCAAACCGTGTTTGCGATTAACGACAAAATGGACCATTTACGGCCACCACTAAGCGATTGCTTTTTTCGTTCGACTTGTTCGCCGTCCAACGTCCTATTTGGTATCGTGCACTTTTCACCTCAAAAGTAGGACTGGAGCTATCAAACCGCCTATCAGCCTTTTCATTCAAACTTCAAAGTTGCCTCATTTATCCAGTCGCTTTATTTATCTGATGCATTTCAAGTCCAGTAAATCCCCGATAAAACCACACCCTTACTTACCCAAGTCATTCGCGAAATACAAAAACATCACGGCGTCTGTAAGTCGGTTTCCTAACGGAGATTTAGGCGGTCTCGGTTTCTCATTGGTTGCATAGTTTATATTATGCATACCTACATGTAAAGAATTTACGAGAAAGGCATATTCCTTGATTCACCTGGAGCAGTCATAACTAATGAGGTATCCTCTAAACCATCGAGGAAAGCCAACCACACTGAGGGTGTTGAATTGATCCTGATCAACCACGAGGACATCATAGCATAAACCTAACTGCGAATGGTCCAAGTTTTGAGCCAAATGCATCATGGCAATAGAACTGTGATCGCGGAAGGATTTCAGGTTGCGATGCAGTTTGGTGGTTGGACGAAGGCGAGTGATGCAGGTGATAAACGACAAATAAGAAAACCTTCAGAGCACCGTGACCGTTGGTGACTATTGAAAGTGGAGCAGAAATGGTGGAAAATGAACCTCACAACTTTTCCATTTCATGCTACATGTATGACTGCCATGCAAAAGGAAGGCTATGAAGTAATAATTTTTACCGAATTGATAAGTATCCACAGACAAGGATGTTCGTTGTATTAGCAGGAAGGTCTCCACCTTACAGTCGCTCTGCGTTATTCAAATGGTCAAAATTGGGAACCTCATTTGTTAGTATAAAACCATATCGGTACAAATTGTTTTTGGGTGCAACGTGACGGATTGCGAAGATGAATTGCGACAACATCCACTGCGCTTGAGACATGACGGTATGCCAATTTAGAATCCTGACCTCAGATCCCATATAGGGAACGAAAACCTTGCGTTACTTACGCAGTCCACGCCAAATTTCGATCCATTGCCCTAATGAAAGGCCTAGTTTTTCCAGTTCCTAACCAAACAGGACGATATTCTCCAAGCGGTAAGGCAAGCGCATGATCATTTGCCAAGTGTAGAGACGTGAACGAAAAACTGGAATTAGCGCTGCGAAATTTGGATCTTTGTATTCCAACCCTATTGATACCATCAAGCTCGTACTGAACTGAATTCGAAGCTTGGATGCATAAAATTTCTTACCGACTACGTTCATTAATCTTATTGTGCGATTGCTATGAGCATGCCACCGTAGAATGGCCAACGAATGTATACTGGCTTCCTTTCTATGGTTATCCTACTGGGAATTTCTTATGTTCATATCTCATTATTGGTTAATTGAATTAGCATGGCCATTTTCGATGAACGCCTTTCGCACTTTTTGAAGCATGATCCGTGCTCACGTCCTCTGCTCTATTTCTAAGGGTTTCAGTTAAGGTTCGTTTCACGTGAAAATTTACCAAGCCGTGAAATTGGTGGTATTATACATTCTATATGGTTTGCGTTGATGGTCTAAATGTGCTGTACTCTCCAGTGCTTAGAAGCAAACACAAGAACGCTTTTAAACTGCTTGATTACATTCCTGTTGTAAATGTCAGATTAGCGAATTGATAAGCTGAATCCATACAGCAAGTGATCAATACTTGCCGAGGGACTAAATAAGCAGGACACTTCATCCACATGAATGTTTTTATAAATAAAAATCACGTAATGGTGTTTCACTCGAATCGCTTCCAATTTTGTCAGAAAAATAGCCGCCACTAAGTGACTGAGTGTAAACCTCATTGCTATAACATCCGTTCTTTTGGCAAATGTGGGCGTTAAATTTGAACTAAACACTGTTTGCACAAGGTAGTGACAGTTGTTTCAAGTCCCTGGTGTCTGTAATTGGAAATTGGTAAAAACAGAGATGGCATTCAAAAAAATCACGCGCCCTCCCTCAGTGCTGGGTTCATTCACCCAGTTGGTGAGCTCAAATGTGTGTTTGATTCTGTCATGCCCTCCTCTGCCCAGCCGATAGCAACAAACATACCAACTGTATAGTCACCGCATGCTACGCCGAAGTGCTCAGAGTAGTGGTTCCTATTGGTCGCATTCTTTCCTAATGTGGTTGAATTTATTATACCCTTTTGATTTGACCGCCTCAGGATGTCGACTAAAGATTTCTTCATATGATGCGCTCTATCCTTCTCTGTTGACATTTTTGCAAATTTCTGTTTGTCATTCAAAATTGTTCCCATTTTCGTTACGCAGTCTGATTTCTTAAAAATCACTCTTTCTTTCTAAGGTCTTTCATAACATGGTGTCCGAATTTTACCGTTTGATTCTCAGACTTGTCTTGTACTTCGACCTCACCAAACCATTTGTTGAATCCCTAGCTTTGTGATACCACTAGCATGTTTTTCAGTTCCGTTTGTGATGAAAGGTATAAACTGCAACTTCTAAGTCCAGTTATTCACTTTGGCTTCATATAAAATGCTTTTGGCAATGCTTTGTTTAACTTGAGGTCAGGAAAGTTCTGAAGTAGCTGGGTAGCTTTCAATAGCTCACCCAATAGTTTCGACCCTTCAGTCCGTTTCAATAAAACTTATCGCTTATGTAAAATATTTCGGTGCTACTACTACTACGTCTAGTGGGAGTTAGTAGGCCACTATGCAGAATTATAAATACCCAGATTTCTGTGGATTAGATATCAGTCCAGATGCAACTGGACTGTTCCGAGAATCTGGCAATCTGACTACTCTGTCTTTCTGCCATCTTCATTCAGGACAAAATGTTCCTGAACGGTTGAAATTATGTTTTCAGTATCGCTTCCGCGATCATAACAATTAGTTTGCGTTTTGTGCTGCAACAGATAGGTTGCCGCTGGCCAAAAACATGTTGGTCGGAGTGTGTCAATCCCAAAACTGGCGTCGCGCTACCCCCGTATCTTCTGCACCAATTGTTACACTTGCTCCTTCGAGTAAATCGATCACGATTACTTCAGTACTTTGCAGAGCTTTTAAACGCCAAGGGATTTGCTGAAAAAGCATGTAATAAGCGACAGTTTAAGAAACTGAGGACGAGACAAATCAAAATTGAATACTGCGATTTGTAGCTTTCATAGCTGAAAAGTACAAAACATATAGGTTCTATAACGGGACATTACGGACCACTTGGTTAAGGACCTGCTGTCAAACGTCAGAACAATTTGCAGCTACTAGCAATGAAACATTCGTTTATCGCTCGCCTTCCATCTGAAATCAAGGTCATGGGAAGCACATAAATACGGAACAATGTTGCCGGTGTCGTATCCTTCTGGAACCGATAACATCATTAGGCACGTCGAATATGTGGACCTATCAAATGTTACCCTTTCTGTAATTTCAGTGGAATGATTTTCACTAATGAAAGTACACAGGTGGACCTATTAATACAACCATCAACAGCGCAACGTTCAATCGATTAGCCCCTGTTTGATCCGACAATCATACCCAAAACCGTAAACGAACTCCTACTAGTTTTAAGGCAATCAGTGAAAACGAAAAAGGTCGGAGGGGCATCCACCGACTATTGTTTATTTGAATATTCTGCTTTGATTCGGTTGGATGTGGTTCGAATAAGGACTGAGAGGAGTAACATTGTGTCACCGATAGTGAAATACTACTCGACTTCAAAACAGTGAAGAGAAAGAAGAAATGAATGTAGGCATCCAATTTGAGTTATGACCAGATATTGACTTTGTGATGTACATGATAAAGATGAGTGAAACAAGCTTGCCACTGTTCGTTTCTTTGAAGTGACGATATGTCCAAAAGTTATTTTCATTTCACTAGATCGCTTGCATTATTCATCGGATTAGGACTGATTTAGGGCTCAGGCAAATCCGATTAGTTAAGCCATATAAATGAGTTGTGAACGCGATTGGTTCGCGAATCGTTGTTGCACAAAACAACCTCAATGTTGGACACTTCTCAAATTACACTGAGATGAAAAGATCCTATGCGAGGTTCATGCTTGTCAATAAACTAGTTCAATTTAATCATCACAAATGACTCTGATAGTTCATTGACAATTTTTCCATGCAAGCAACGGTATCATTAATGTGCATTACGCAAACGTAGAGCTAAAAGAAGTCTCCAGAAATTTCGCAGCAGATCGTCTAACCTTTTGGGTGCATTTTGTCCTTTGAATAATGAAAACACTTTCACGGTGCTATTTCACATGTCAGTTGTCATGGCTGCAGACAAGCTTGAGATACATTAATAACGGATTTTAGCAACTGATTCGTTGCAGTAGGCAGACGCTGTTCCGTCATCATGATTTTGATGATTTTCTGTCCCCGGCGGAAACTAATAAATATATCGATGTCAATTTTCCAACATAATGTCCTATTTGATCTCAGTCCAAAGCATATCGTTCATCGGACTTCGAATTCCGATTAAGGAGCCGTTTTTGTAAATATCGGATTATTTGTGAAATGACCAAGTTTTACACATGCGGCCGCTTTTAGCGCGCACGTCCAGCACCCATCAAATAGCCATTCGGATAAATCCATAAGCTGGCATCAGCATCAGTTTTTTGTGATTTCTCTTCATGTTAGCTCTCTAAGACGGAATGGCCTGCTGAATTTTGGCTTGACTAGCCGCTCACTGATAACATTTCTGCGTTCCCGCTGGGATTGTTTTGATTGATTTTCCATTTATTTACTGTCATTTAATGGCTGACTGTCAAAAGTCCCACAAACAAACAACAATTCTGAATATCGATTAACTATTTTTTTTCGTTTGAACCACCGCATCCGAGGAAGATCATTCGACCGTTATTACGGTTTCAATATTTTTCGCATACACGTCAGAAAATGGGGAAATTATTCCGACGTTAGGTTGTCTCTTTTGCCTCTCCTCTCTCCCGATGATTTGCTGAGTGCATCTTCTTGGAAATTTATCAAACATTATTGTTCTGAATGGTTTTCGAAACTTGCTGACTCCGGCTACCGGTTTCCAACGATGATAATCAGTGAGATTGGTTACATGCGTTTCATCACCAACCGATTACAGATCCTAAGTCAAAATTGATGACAACAGTATCCAAAAAAGTGATTCGAATTCTATTGCACCTGAACATACCTACTGGTGTTACCACTCCGGCTAATGATTGGATGGCTGCGAATAAAACTCCGCAATAACTGATCAGAGCTTTATACAAACTGGGGTTCTTCTATCAAGTGAGAAAACCATATGCATATCACTCACGAGTCATATGAACAAACATAAAAGCACAGTGTATGCTAATCATTGAGATCATGATAAATACAAAATTCCAACTGGTTTCATCGGTGTCCGGGTAAAAAATGTGCTGTATACGAGATTAGAAGACACCTAAGTAGACCATCATTGCCGGTATGGCAGTCGAAATTAGAAATTGGCTCCCTACGCGACTATTTATGGTGCCGAACAATGTTCTTCAGATATTTGTCGAGTACGCTAACGACAATATCAGCACCATACAATGGAAGAAACTCAAAGTCTTTATCCTCACTGTTACACATGTACATGAAACCAGACAATCGAAATCAGGGAAGCACAGATTGACAAGCAGCGGCCTCGACATTTACAGTACAACAGCTATCGAGGGCCCAAGGTGATGGTGACTTTTAAAAGGGGTCGCCACACAATGGTACATCCATTCCAGTCCGAAACATCCTAAAGTAGTTGGAGCTAATAAATGTTTCCTTTTAAATCACAAAGTTTTTCGAGAAAGCTGAAAGCTATTCAGACCGATATGGCGCACTAACTGCTCCGGATACACACCTCAAGCCCCACAGGCCACAATGCCCATAAGCAAAACTTTAGGTAAAATATTGGTTTTTTGCTTAAGAATCCTTACTGTTTATCCTCGGTATAAAACAGGGAAATTTAATCCTTTGTGCTAACTTTACCCTGGAGTGATAACTTTCTGACTGTACTGGCAATCCAGTTGTTCGTCTGAATGACCTGGCCTGCTTCTAGCAATGCGAAGAAGATTAGATGGAAATAAAACTAAGAAACCGTCAATCTATGCAAGCAGAATCCAGCTGATGCGTTAATTGGAGACTAAAATATTCTGCCACTCTGAATTATCCCGTTCTGCTGTCACGAACCTTGAAATATGTGCGTGCTACAATCAGTCAGCATTTGGTGCATCCCGTGACGGTTGTGTGATGTTTTTGTTCCACGTCCAACTGGCAAATCGCACGTGGTTTTCGGAGACTCCACCCAACGACTCCATGCACATATAATTTTCTCTCAGTTCCGGTGATGAAGTTTTCGTTTTAGATATCGATTCCTTCGTTTTGTAGCATACAATCACTAGCTACGTTTCATATGTTCCTTTTCTTGTTTCGTCTATTTTCGGAGCCACCAGTTAGAGTCCAATAATGATCATGTTTAAACTTGTCCTCTTCATTTGGTTCATCCACCATGTTCCCCGGGCACCATTTTTCTTGGGATTATTCTATCAAACAAGCTATCCAATTGGTCACCGATTGCTCTTTGTTATCCTAACCAAAACCGCATAATTAGCTCTTCCTGATTGCTTTCAAAGATTGTTATTCGTGTGAGAATTATAAAATCATCTATTATTATGGATAGCTGAGTGAATTCAAGCAAGTGCGTCTACGATTCCAGGTTTAACCATTCCGTTCATATTAGTTTATTCCATGGACTGTATGACTGAACATCCAAGAGGTATGGAATCGAAGCACGTTGCCGGTCGAAGAAGTCCATATTTACTTCTCCCGTTGACATCGAACATTTAGAGGCTGCATTTGTTCGCATGGCGTCCAACGTGAACCCCACACTCAGCCTTTTTAAACGTTGTGTTCTTCAAATGACCCTTCTTCATTCCAACTGATGACATGTTCTGAACTGTACGGAACATCGTCTTCTAACACCGCTTTAAGTGTCACCGTTCTGGGGTGACCTTGTCTAATAACCACCGGCTGTTATTTGAAAACCTTGACCAAGAACAAGATAACCCCATGTTTTTTTACGGTCTACGCCGAGAAGCAAATTTTGCAATCCGTAGACGAGTGTTTACAGCATCTTATAAGCTTGTACTCAACGAATAATGACGTTTTGTTTTCACTCATTCCGTAACGACTGAACGGTTAAGTGATAGTGGAAAACCCGACAGGAAAACCTCGTCCTTACCACTCGCGTGCGTACTGAAAAGAATCAAAGTATCAACTGGTCATTTTGCTTGGCTTATTTGTGGCAAAATTAAATGCATAAACTGGCAGCTGTCCAACGAAAAAACTAGTCAAATTTAACCTAGTCACAGATGGAAGAAAATTGTTTTCCTCTTGGATGTTTTCTAACTTACCTGGCTAATTGTTTTCTTGAACTGAAGGCGCGGTAGAGTTACGTCGCACGAAGCATATCCAGGTTGACTTCACTGCATTCTCCCCGGTACCTAGTACATATCACAACAGAGGACTGCGGAATAAATAACTAAGAAAGATTGACGTGGTTACCTCAGAGATGAATGGGACTGTGCTAAACTTGAACTTTCATCGATTATTTCATTGAGTTCTCTATCGTAAACACCTCAATTCCGTAACCTGCAACAGGCAAACAATGAGAAACAGCAAAAATAAATCGGAAAATTTGTTTTAATTTCGGTCTCGTTTTTGGAACTTTCTGCACGACAATACGTTACCATGAATGAAACGCAAAAGTGAAGATAAATTAATGCAGTCAGGGGTAATTACGTAGCTTTCTCATTATCACTCTCATGTTATCCGTGATTAATTAAATACAGTCATCACCGAATTCAAGTCGAATGTTTTGTTACATGGCCAAATAGGGTGGAAGTTATTCCGTAACATTGATTGGTTAGAAATTCCGAAAAATCGATCCAGTTTAATTGTGTCAAAGTTAATTAGATGCTCGACTGGAACAGGGCAAGTTTTTCCAATTATATTTTACGGATGTCGGGAACAAAAACTGATCCGTGTAACCCTGGCAAAAATTTGCCTTGATATCGTCAGCATGCTGTTGTCCAGAAGGAATGTTCATCGTGCGAAGAATGACTGACTGAAAACACCACAAATTAGTTCGAACAATGGACTTCTGATTTTATTTCCTTGTTCGATCAAATGCGTGCAAACCAAAAAAGCTACCCATGAGCGTTTCATCGAAATAGCCCTGTCGTCTAGGAACAAACGAGCATCCTGTTACTCTTCTAAAAATATCTCATGTGAAGATTTGCACAATACATGTTAGAACGCTATTGTACCTTTGAACAATGAACACCGAATGTGAACCAAATTCATTGGAACTTTTGCCTAGTTATTTTAACTTGTGCCATGATTGGTAACAAGCTGACTGGCATTTTTATCAGCAAACTTCCGATCGCCCCCACAGTTTTACAAGTGAAATACTAGATAATTGACAAATTAAATAATCCCTGCTTTTCGTATAGGAATCAGCGACGAAAAGTAGAATCTGGCCTCACAGTTCTAAGGATATTTTCCAATGCTCTTCTGATCGATCAACAAGCTTACATTCTTAATAAATCTTACAAAACTATTCTGTGATCACATGTCGAATGTAGTGAATTCTAATCGATATCCTGGTGTTCTAATTGCTTAGTGGTCATGAATCCGATTCGACCAAAACTTCCATCGCAGACAACACGCAAAGGAGGTTGGCTCCATTAATTTTATTATGGAATTGCAATTAACTTGGCATCACTCGACCTCCTATCAAAGTTGCTCAAGTTTGTGGGATATTAAAGATCTTCGAAAGTTAACGAATTTTGTTGGTCCATGCAGTGTAATTTTTTTGTTTTTAACTTACTAAGAGAACGGTAGACTGGCTGGCTGATCATAAAACTATTTGAAAAAATTACTTATCAGTTGCTTATTTGATAAGCTAATAAACTAGATGTCTACCAACTAGTTTGTCAGTTTGCTTACTGGTTACTTAACTGATTCGTTAGTTGACTGCCCGCTTATGGAGCTAGCCAGCCAGCCAATTTGTTCGATAATTAGTCGACTATCTAGTTAGTTACTTACTTGATGGTTTAAATAAATAGTAATAAAGTAAGCTAGCTGACAGTCAGACAATCAAGCCTTGAACAATCAAACTGTTATTTAGTCAGTCAATCTGCTAAAATGACCGTTCATTTTTTAGTAATGAATACACTTTATCATCTCTATATCACTTTCACATAGGGAATACCGTTAGGAGAGTAAAACATCGCGCCACATTTCATAAGCATGAGAAAATCCTTCGCGAACAGAGGCTAAAGTTTTAATACCAGTGCTGAACCACCAACTTCCCCATACATGCTTCTGTAAGGTTCATCTTAAATACACTCGGTGCATTTATTTGCATTTTTCAGACTTGTTTCTCGAAGCGGTCATTCAGATGGTAGTTACTGCCTTAGACAATTACTACCTTACACCACAGCTATTTGGTGGTAATCAGGGATAAATCGGCGAATGGCCGTTTTCCGGCCGACCACATATCATCATTCCAACCTCAACGATGCACTCGCGCTATATTGCAGCGTTCGAGGCATTTCTATCGACCATTTTGCTAGGAATGAAGACCGCAAAAGCAAAATACTTCCCCAAATGCACTGTACTACGTTGAAGACAGTCAAGGCAAACTCAACGTTGTTTGGCATTCTACACGTCCAAAAAACTCCGGTTCTGTTTGTGTCTAACCGGCTGCAGAGGAATCATTATGGCTTAGTGGTAAAATCAATTTGGTCGGCAAACAGTGAGACAGATAAGGAAATCAATCACATTGTGTAAAGTTAAACGCAAATCTCGCAGCATGTAAACGAATTCAGGGATATTTCCATGACTAACGGATATATGGCCAAATAGCTCGATTGCGTTGTCAATCAAACGAAAAATTTCACAATATTTCCTAAAAGAAATATGAACAAAAATGTTCTATCTGATGTTCTGTCGGTCTAAAATTAGGATGTCACAGACATAACTTAACAACCTGTCTATCTGGCTGATATTTCAGAAAAATACTAATGACACGATTTTTGTCTTCATACGGAAGTCTTTTGAATCCCAAGTACGAAGATATAATGTAATAATCTACTTACCAGCAGTTTCTATTCCGTGCCGGGAAATAATGTTAATACACGGTTTGTCATCCCCCAAGTGACGGTTCTCAAGTCGCTTCATTGCATAAAATCACGAACTCCTAAGTGATTATAGAACCGATCAAGAGGAATAACAAAATTCTGTGAAATAATCAAGCAACCAAATGCCTGCACGCATACACGCCAATATCTTGTAAAAGAACAATGGAAATGTCAGACTAAAGTTAGGAAAATTACGTCATTTCAAGCTAAACGAACTCAATCAACACATCCGTCCATAAGAAAATTGTAAATCGTGATTCTTAGTGAGCCATTTCTTAGGCGGAATTATCTACTAAATCAACTAAAATGAATTGTTTTTATAGTATTTAATGAACTGCAGAATGTCGTGGATTGGCGCCTACGGTGCAACTTCCACGTTGACGAGGATAACGTTCTTGTAGGTAATTTGAAAACGCGTCCTGCGATGCATTGCAGTTACACTGACATTTATGTTGGTGTAGGAACATCCGTACCGTGTCTGGGGACTACAAATTCACTGTACTGCCGTCAAGATTCCTCGGCGTCAAGCAGTTAGCGGCTAATGAATATATTTCACTTACTCATAATGCCAGCGTTATCATTAACTTCTTTCAACAGGCAGCCTAAAAAACTGGGTTACTTACGCCTGCACAGCCCCCGGCGATTCAACATGGAGTCGTGGAAAGTAGCGGGTAACAATGAAGTTTCGATCACATCCTGATAAACGGAACTGGCTCTTCGGAGTCAACTATGTTCTTCTGGTTTCCCACAATGAATACAAAGCGATCAACTTGTTGAGCTGCGAAGAGATTTTAATAAAATGCGAAATGTTTGTTTAAAAGTAGGGATTTAATTGTGAATGATATAATGTTAATAATACAGCGTTGTTGGTAGATGTAACGCGCCAACGTTTCGACTACCGTGGGTACTCTTTCTCAAGGCAAGTTTTACAATTACATTCATGATTAGCAACCAATATATGGCGCATCGATTTTTCGATACACTCTTTACATCATTAGAGAACTAGGGAATTCCAAAACACATAATCATGCAATGACAGTGGGGCTCGAAATCTCAAAACAACTGACCCAAATTATTCAGATCACGTGTGATTGTAGTCATTTCTAACGTGCAAGTTCCTTGACTGTAGGGAATGAAAAAACGACCGATAATTCATTCTAAAAATCCAAGTACGATGGTGTACCGCAATCGCGCTAATCATCTACCATTAAACATTTTGTGGAAACGAACTGCCTCGTCTCTAATGGGATAATAATCCATGCTAACGTCAAAATAAAATAACCTCCAATTAAAAACCGAGCAGGTAATTATTGATCACAGTCCCAAATATTTGAATGAGAAGGGAAAAGGGCGTCGTTCATTAGTATTGGGGGGTTTTATGCGCAAGGATATTGGTTCTTGGACATTCTTCTCGTCAGATGCCACCGTTTAATTTTAGGGACAGTCTGTGTGGGGTAAAAAACAAAGGAGTCTTATGACCACTTGAAAATGTCTCGTTGAATTCATTGATCCATAAATCAAGCTTCGAATTTTCTGTAATTGCAGTTTCGTGGTATTCAGTCTTTATTGCCGCTAGACATAACGATAATTTTACGATACTGTAATAGATTTTGTCATATGTGACTCCATTCTTTAAAGACACTAAGAGATCTATCAAAAAAATCTCTAGAGAACACAGATGATTGCTGTTTATCCGTTGGTGTTTTCTACCTACCAGGGAGAAACCTGTTGAAAATCGTTGTTCGGCTTATTGTCGCGTTTCGGCAGGGTGGATTCACACTGAGTGGACACAGTTAAACGCTTTCACTAATTTGATCTGTGTGATTCTCACCTTCGTTCAGTGCATTGCTTATCGAGATCGAGCAATTTCTGGTGAGATGCAGGCTCGTTAAAATTTCAGTGTACCAATTATTCGAGACGTCCATTGCCCGCAACGAAAACCGTGCCTTGGGTTCTAGCTGAAACAGGATATCATTTCCGTGGTATTTTCAAAACAGGAAAAGAAATACTGAAAGGCTTTGTGGTTCTATTGGTTTAATTTTTGTTTTACCTAACCAGTAGCATGTAGGACTGAAAGCAATCTGCTTATTAATAATTAATGTTGCTATTATGTATAGCTTTTGGCCTTATTCAGGTTGCGCAGCATCAGATCGTTATTGAAGTTACTTTCAGCGGTGAAAACAGAATTAATATTATTTGAAATCGCTTTATTATGCATTAGTTAGCCCGGCATCCATGGCATTGACAGTGGTTGGAGTAGTGGTGGCAGTGTGAGTGGCAGGAGTAATAGTAATGTTAGTACTAGCGACTGACTGACTGACTAACTGACTGACTGACTGGCTAACTGACTGACTGACTGACTAACTGACTGATTGACTGGCTAACTGACTGACTGACTGACTAACTGACTGGCTGATATTATCGGCCGAGGTAGGTTAAAAAAGCGGTAAGAGCGCCCAGTAGTAACCCAATATGTTCCAAAAGAGTACTGGAATGAGAAGGAGGAATCAACGAGATACAAATAAATTAATTAATCGCCGGAAAAGTGGTCGTATATTTATTGAGATATCTTCAGCCCAATAAAATCTATCACTGACGGAACGTAAAGAACCTTAGGAAATAATGTCGATTGCCTTCCAAGATAAAATGTTCGTATGGGCCAGCCGGGCTGTGAACATCAAACTCGGTCAGGCACGGTCACGGCAATTGTTTTACTAATTTATGCAGTAGACTCATGAACATACTGAGAGAATTGTTTCGATGATGACTTCGTCACGATTCAGTTTGGTACATGACTTCACAAGGTCAAGTTTTTGTTTACAAAGAATGTTTCTTTTTCATCTCAGTGCACCTTTTAAAATAGAGCTTGCCCATTAAAAAGTAATTGTGTCATGAAAACTGAGCACTCGCCGGCCAAGCGGCCTTGCATTTTCAAGAAACCATTGTGAGAAAGCTAATGAATCGCACAGTGCTAATGCTCCGTGTCAAGACTGTGAAAACTCGACACCTACTGTGCTTGAATGACCTTTCTGAAACAGCCTTACTGTAGAGGACGCGAACGACATTAGTTGAAATGTATGTGGATCGTAAAGCCAGGAACTCATTATTTCAGGTACTAAATTTTCCTTTCAAATGGCCTTTGCTTCGCTCTACGATCGGTCTTGTTTGACAGTTATTAAAGTACCATCTACTGAGAATGGTACATTCCAGGTTTGATTCCATTTTCCACTCAATAACCATGTAATCTGGTGCTCTGGTTTTACTTCCTATTTCACAAAACAGTCTTCTGTTTGAAAAAGGGGAGAGGAAGTTGTGAACAACTTCGTTTAAATTAATACGTTGAAGAACCATTTGGAAAAGAAAGTGAAATAGAATGCGAAGACTTTACTGACTACGGCAATATACCATGGCAATTGTCGTCTACGACCATTATCGGATCTCGTGGGCCCCAACCCAATAGTCTAACTGGACCTATACAAGCCAGTTCAATGGTTAGAATTTTTATCCTCCTTCAGCATTTAATCGATAGACCGCCTTAACCCCCTTGCTTAACAAAGAACGGCGAGGCACACTTTCCATAATTGTGTACTAAACTCATCTATTAGGATTCAGTATCTCGCCCACAGGCCGAGCCATTGGGTTCGGTACCTTAAACCTACCTCCATGATATTCTGCCTGCAGTAGGAAAATAACTAAGTTTATTTTATCAGTAATGGGATATTGCTGGAGAATAAGATATCTTATCGACTGATCACATAAATCCTACTCTATTATTTTGCAACAAGCCCTCTACTAAACCGGTTTATTGGAATGTCTCTTTTCTCCTGCCCTTCGAGATAGGTGCGGGTTTGGAAACCGGCAAGAAAAGTTTAGCTGATGGCGTAGGGAGTTCGTCAAGTAAGTTCATTTTAATTACTAAGTGCGGTACACTGGATCTTTTCACAGGTCCTCTGAAAAGCATCAGATGATACGACTACGGTTTGGTCAGTGGCCGCGAGCAATCAAAATGTACTCCGCTCTCCAAAGTTCGTAGTAAATTCCCCAAGTTTCATTCTTCGTTCTTTGTTCTTCTCACCTTACGGTTGCACTAGGCAACAACCCAAACCAAAGACTGTTGGTTGCCCAAACGGAAGTTATGCTTGCCGCAAGTCATCCACAATTGGACCATCTGATTCCGTAAGCAAGAAGAGAACGTGTTGCAAAACTTACGGACCAGAGATTGTACAATGGTTGAGTAAGGGTGGATAATTATTTTATGCAAAACCATGCTACGATGTTCTGGCAATAAGCAATTTGATTCCTTCCATAATAAATCAAAGCTTCGTCGGTGTGAGTGAAGTGTCCCTGTGTCTCAAAGAGCGAGAGAAAACACTCAACCAAAGCGACTGACACGTTTAATTTTCTGTCCAATCATTCATTTGTTATGGATTTGTGTATCGTGCATCATCATATCAATATGCGTCTGATCATCCGCTTACTTGTCAATTCATCTGTAATTGTGCCGACACGTAAATTGGCAAGGCAACAAGCTTCCATTACAAATGATGGCTAATTCAATCAATAACTCAAAGCAAATGGTAGCCATCTTCGCACGGATCTAGGGTCAGTTGGCACCACCCATCTACTGAAAACAGAAAGCACAGTTGATAAAACCCTGCGTCAAGGGCGGCTATCGTAAAACCTCTTCTCTAAACTAGCATTTCAATTCCAAGCATCTGGGAATTATTAATGCAAATAATTCATTTGTATTAGATCTATGTTTCCTCTGCAAAATTGTTGTTACGAACTGTCTCCGTTTGTTAGTTACTAACCTAATAAGATAAAAAGCATGATTGTTTATTATATTCCCTTGAAAAGAGTAAGTTAAAAACAAAAGTCAATATTGCACCGGACGTATCTCTCATATGTGTCGAGGAAAATGAAGGAGAGACATTATCATTTTAATTTTCCAGTTTAGATTGCATTAGGAAAGGAGCATTTCAACACCGTTTTATTGCAGCTTGTACATGTAAATAACAAGCTACCGTTGCCTGCATGCCCATCCGGTGCTTGCCAATGCATTCTTTTGCTCACTAGCGCCACTGTTCTCACACCGAAAAATCATACAAACGAAAAACCAAAATCTCCAATGCTTATCTGAAAACAAACAGATTCACCGCAATGGTTGATTTTATGGGTACTGTTAGTGTAGAAGCGATGATTTGTATGACAAACCGGATCGTCGTGGAAGGTGCACATTTCGCAGCAATTAGATAGAAATCCAGTTTTGAGAAACAAAAACATCCTTTAACCTTGACGTTCACGTGAGCAGATTGCACTAGATAACACTGAGGAATGTAATGGTGAAGATGACAGTAATGTAAGTGCTTAAGTTAATCAGCCGCGTGTTCCCATGATGGTCAGTTTGGCACTTTATGTCCGGCTCTGGATATGTTTTGACATCGCATTTTCCAGAAATCAGGTCATTGTTTTGTGCGCACACCGGATCCGCAACAGATTAATCTATTTATACAAAACAAAAATGGAAAGAAAAATGCTTGAACTTTATAGAGTACAAGATTATCTTAGTTTATTCCTTGGTCATTTGGGGGTAGTGTGCACGTCATGACAACTAAAAAATGTGCGATTCAACTTGTTTATTCTCCATCAAGCACACATGGCTAAGATAGTTTCGTGAGGTCAGATTGAAGACCTTCAGAAAATAACATTGTCGGAAATTTATGCACGACAACAGGAGTGGAAACGGTCAATCTAGCACAACGCGAGTAGTTCCGACAAATCACACCAATGTGTTTCAGAGGTAGTCATGAAAGTACACTACCGCACGTAGGACTATAGCTTCGGGGAGAAAGATTGCATAACACCAAAAAAAACAGAATGAAAGAAGGTGAATCGTTGAACAGGTCAAACAGGAATAGTCACGATCGCGTTGGACAAAATGCTTACTTAGTAAATTCTCATTTGTCCCATACCATTAGTTGATTAGTTTATTTTGATCCACGAGGATAGCTGAGGTTGAAAGGGATAGGAAAGTGCCCGACGAATATGGCAATATTCAAATATTGCAGACGGTTTAGAGATGCACAGATATACAAGTTGATATCCTAAATCATTGGAATTCGGTAATGTAAAAATTTAATTTGTTTCGGACAGCGAGTAAATGATTAATTAGCTGAATCTATGGTTTAACGAGTGCCCATAGATAATGGAGCACTAAAATCAACACAGTACAAAGAGTTGTAGTCCACAGTCTATTTTAATGAATAGCTGTTACGTTACTGGTTAAAATGTGAATCCAATTCTTTTATCCCGCGTAATAATTTAAATCCATTTTTTGGAGCGCAAATAGTGGCATTAACCACCTAAAAAGTGAAAAAATGCATGAACTAAACCATCTTTGGGAACTGAAATGTCATTTTTCGCAAGTGGGATGATGTTATTCGTTGCAAGTGACAATTCGCCGGTAACTTACGTTGCGTTTTAGAATGACGCAGTTGCACTTACTTGTACAGATGGCCAATAGGGCTATATTTTACCAGGAAAAACGCAGAATTCGAATGCAATATGGAGAAGATTGAAAGGTAGACTGTACCGTCAGAAGTTACTTCATTGACAGTGCACACTGATCGCAAGATCACTCGAGTCACAAGTTCCAAGCAGAAAACTGTATCAAGAAGATAAGTGTTAGTTCAAACGTTTATTAGGTAGCAAAACAAGTCCCAGCTATCAGACCGTAATCAACCGCGAATATTGTTCTTTTCCAAATCATGCTCACACAAGATTTATGTTCTGATTAGCTAAGGATTCCCGATCCGATTTGGTCATAGGATGAAATCACTGCCTTTCGTTATCTGTCCCTCCTGCGATTGCCTTGCTCTGACTGTCCTAATTAACGACTTGGACTAGAACTCTGAGATAGGGAAGTGTTGCTGCTTTTGTTTGTTGGTAATGCGGCCCTTGACAGTTGGGCAGTATTTCTGCATAGTTTATGTGACTTCTTTGGAGGACCGCTTCTGATTGGTTCCGGCTGAGGGTCGACTATCCTTCCCATACTGATCGTATCAAGGTCTATAAAATGTCCATCGACAATGCTATCCCAAAAGAAACAGTTGGTTGCGGCCATCCGGCAAGACGGATTTCCAGGTTTGTATCGCTATAGTTCCCTGTTTCTGTGACCACACCTTTTTATCATTTTCAACGATCTGTTTTTAATAAACATTCTTCATTCAGGAAGGAATAAAAATAACGCTTATTTATTTCTAACGAACTGACTTCCTTTTTCTGTCGCAAAATACGTTTTATTGCCCCTTAGAAGCACAAACCTAGTTTATACGCACTCACTCTGATGTCCACACTTGATTAAAAGCCACATTCTTCTAATCGATTACAGTTTTGACGGAGTGTTTCGAGAATGGTCGGACACCGGTGGCGTTTGTTGAGTAAGCGCGACTGGATGGAGATCCCGGTGTTAACCTTCCCTTGAGCATCGCTAAAAACTGCTGACAATTTCAAATCAGCCTCATAAACAGACCAAATCCCACGAGTTTTGCTTACATAAGGTTAGGCTGAATCCTCTAAGAGCAAGTGGTTTTAGTTAAACAAAACTACTTCAAATAGAATTTATGGTGCCTTTAGTGGATGGCATACTGTGTTGAAAGGGTAGTAATTTTGATAAACGTTATACAGTGTCGTCACTGTTCATGTGAACGCTGTCCTCAACGAAGACCTGTGGCTGAAACAAGTTAACGCACTGACATCATGACTGCGGTTATTTTTCAGAGATGATCTAATGATTTTGAGTAACCTACCACGGGTATTTTATTTTAATCGAATTTGGTTTGACGCATATAGAAAACCGACCCACCGTGGTCAGTTTATTTTCTGAATAGTTAATTTTTGAACTAGATGTCTAATATTACTTATTTTCAAGTTATTACGGTACGCCGTTCTCCAGACTGGTTTACATGCATAACAATAAGGACTAAAATATTTCTGACATCTGACAACAATGAAGTAAAGACGGTACAACCACAGTGATCCTTCGTGGTCGGTAATTTTCTTCAAATTTTAGACACCGGGAACCTCTTTGGTTAAATCCATGAAAGCGTCATTGTTTGCTCCTTTAAATGCCATTCCCAGAAGCAAAAGTAAAGCGAAAAGCATCACTAATTTTCAAAATTTATCATTTTGGAAATGCAGATCGGTGATCCTCTTCAAAACTAACCGACAATGTTTGCCTTCGGATGATTGAATTTAAGCCATTTCAACCGGAAGGTCATTGGTTGAACTCCTCCCATCACCATCCAACTTCTTCACTGATCAACTTCCTTTCTAATAAGGACCATTTACTAAAACTGAAATGCATTTTCGATTCATTATCAAAGGAATGAACAAGCAAAAATGATCTTCGCTATCTGATTGACAATCTGCTGGATGGAAATTTTGAGCGATTGGAGTGAGAAGTTACTAGAGCACAAAAAACAAATAGTATTTCTCGGGAAACAAGTTTGTTGTCCTCGTGCAGAAGTTTCGTATCGCAATTTCGCAGTAGATGAAAATAAATGGTTTATGGTTTGAACATCTACCATGTGGTGTAAGGGCTTTAAAAGCCACCAGCCAAGGTTGCCAATCACGCCTATGTTTCTAACTGTCGAAGTGCTCTAACACCCGAAATTAGGTATACGCCCATTGCTAAAAGCGTGCTCCGCATAACGAATACCTTACGCCAAGTCATTTACCTCGAACACTTATCCCAGATCAAAACTAATCTTCGCACACAATGTGCTAACCCAAACGAAATGAACAACGCATGATCTTTGACCAAAATAGCAATGAAACATTGAAATCCATCAAGCTTTCTCATTTATTATGCCCGCATCTAATGCTAGCTCCCGAGTGAACAAAATGAAACGTCTTTGTTTTCCAAAGTTTTTCCATACAATTGACATGATTCAATCGGAATACGGGTTTTCGCCTATTTTTTTCTGAGTTCTCAATCGATTGCACACATGTACGTGATTGCAAATGACCAATACATTTTTTTTTATTTTACTTTCAAAGAGAACTTGACATCCTCGTAAATAAGCTTCCGTAATATCATACTTCCAACTGGGGTCCAAAATTCTCAATGATATAACAAAAATGCGCCTAGTTAGGCGAGTTTCTACTTGGCGGGAAACGTTTGTTTACCAAGCAAGATTATGTATTAAACAGTTCTGTACAAACGATGAGAAAAATCAGTACTTTTGACACTAATGGGGCCGCACGTTTTACATGCACCAACATGGACAGCTGTCTACAAAACTCGTTATAATTACACTAAGCCCCAATTCTTAAAGACTCAAATTCGTTTTTTATTTCATTGATTTCGGAAGATCGATTTGTTACTGGGTGCCCTTCAAGCATCGGAATTGTCATAAACTTTTTGTTTTTGTCTATACATCAACTCATGGAGTGTGCGCCTTCCAACGTATTATTTTTGGATTGTAGAGCAAACAGTTCTTCGCAATAACAAGATCATCCGCCCAATTATAGCAAGTAAATAAATTGTCTTGCAGATCTTGAATGGATTTTATGCTACTGCATCACCGTCAAACGTTCGCAAATTTTGCTGAAATTCATCCTAATCCATAAAATTTACTGAGAAAGAGCCTTAGAACGTGTGCATTGTAGTTGTTTTTCCATAGTACATACAGAATGATTCGTGTGCCTACTTTGACCTATTAATTCTCATATCTTTCGAACCTTGTTAGTGCCCTATGTAATCGGGTAGAGTTCTTATGCAATCCGCATGCTTTTAAAGTTACAAATGTCTTCCGAAGTTATAGAATTCCTTGGCAATATACATTTTTCTTAGTTTTTAGATCATTGTTCTGTTTGGCTGTCTGTTCATCGTTGAATTCGTGAGCAATATGACATCCCATGACCTGACTTGAACTGAAAATACATCGATGATCCCTTAGTGAGATTGCTCATTTCATTTAATCAGGAAACTAATCAAAAACTGATGATTACAAATGCTTGCGCAGCCCTTCAATTGATTGTGAAAAGCAAAGATTGAGCCAGAAAAGAATTTTTAACTGGGTAGAAGACAAATGGAAGTTCAGGCCGATTCTAAACCTACGTTAGTTTTGTACCTACAAGTGCCCGTTTTAGGGTTATCCAGTCACTGTTGATGACGTAATGCTTTTAGGCTAAGACGTGTAGGAAGCGGAAACACTTTATTCGATGGTTACGCATTCTTCAAGTTAGGAGAAACGGCTTGTCTGTTCGGACAGAATGCGACAGCACCATGTGATGTACAGAACTGATAGTGAAATAGATGCTTGTTCATGGATTAATCCAATCAAAATGGCAGTCACCTAGTTTTACAATTGTAAATAAAGACTGAAGCAGAAACGGGGAAAGACACCAATGACAGCGAAAAGTAAATCAATATCTCAGGTTTTCTAGGGTCATTCTGTACTCGATTTCGAGATCTGTGTAATACACTGTATGCAATTATCTTGTTAAATAAAACTAACTTTATATTCGACAGTTCTCTCGATAACCGGTTCATCTTTGGCAAAATCAATTGGGTTGGAAAATCGTTTTCCATTCCTGGCAGACTTTTCATTGTTCACCTTGTCAGTATGGCTTTGTGTGATTTGATGTGTGTCCGTTATTCGTGTTTGCTCAACCGGGCAGTGGTTTAGTGCCACTTAATCACCCTCTACCTACCATTCCAACGTTTCACCTATAAAAGCAGATCACGTTTTTACTTTTGTTTCCGGCAGTCACCAAATACCGATGCATATAACGAGATAGAAATCGAGAACAATCTTTGTCTCACGTGAAGTCTTTGGAACTGCAAAACAAAACGCAGCAAATGTCATTTGATCATGAACTGGATGTGCAAACGTGTATCTCACCCGCGACTGGGCGAATACCTTGCATAGATCTACAATCTATTGTGACATTGGCGTTTGATTAAACAAAGCAATGATATGAAACTAAATTCACAACCAAAAACGTTTTCTATACCCGACAGCAATAAAATTCCATTTTTTATGCATTACTAAATATTCCCTGGTAGATATTACAGCCGATTATTAAGCGAAACAACATCCTGGTTCGCAATTGTCACCTTGAAGCATGCCAATCAAATGCATATTGCTCGAGAGATTCATCTCTCAGTCGTGGTTTTAGTCGACTACGTTTATAGTAGGTTAGTGTAGCAAAATTTATAGACTCCTGCGAGTCTGGCAAGATTAAAGGTTTTAGCTGAATGGGTGCGGGATTTTGCCAGAC
Source organism: Fasciolopsis buskii (assembly GCA_008360955.1). Classification (NCBI taxonomy): domain Eukaryota; kingdom Metazoa; phylum Platyhelminthes; class Trematoda; order Plagiorchiida; family Fasciolidae; genus Fasciolopsis; species Fasciolopsis buskii. Next base: position 64,159 of record LUCM01003745.1, read on the forward strand.
AGTTGGGTTTAGTAACACCCAGATCGTTGTTTTGACAATTAAATTTCACATTGACTCATTAAGGCCAGTTGGAAGAAGTGCATCATAAAATTACACTTCAAATCGATCGTTGCTCACGATATCCGAGTTCTGCCTTGGACAGTACGGGCTACACCCAATAAACGCATTCGATCAACTGCCTATTCCTTTGGCGTAATTTTAAAATTGCGAACCTTGGATGATTTGTCTCTTTGGTCAAACTTGACTTTGAGCCTTTTTCATAGACTTTGGTCAAATCGTGTCAAATCTTGAATAGCAAATTTTTTAAATGTCAAGTAAAAAGGTGTCCTGGCCACGAAAGAGTGCAGTTGTTTGGGGAGAAAAGTGCCACGCGGGTACAAAGTGCCGCGAATTTGCAAACCCAACTGATTCATTTGCTTTAGACTTTATAACGAATTATTGTCTTACCGTCAACTTGCCAATCTTTAAATATAAAATTTGTATTTTCACTATTGACGATAATGGAGACTTAGCAGGACGTTTGAGTAGAGTTCTGCACCACCGTGCTCATCCTGTTGACAAACAGTGGAACAAATTGTATTCTTCTGAAACAAAAGCGATAAACGTAATCGGGTTTACTCTTTCATCATACGTTTGCCCAAACAGAGGCCGACAGTTTTGAAAAGACATTGCAAAAAATGTTCGTATCAAAGCCAAATTTAACAGTGGCGGAAAGTCAATCATGATGATCCGGTGCCTAACTGATACCAATTATAAATCACAAGGTTTCAAGGACAAAACACTGGCATACAACTTCTTAATTGGCTTCCAGATAGCAGGGCTGATAACTGAAGATCGATTACAGTTATTCTGCATGTCTTTCTAGGAGCATGTTGCTGCCTAACTCAGTGAAATTTAGGCCAAATCAGCTGATTATACAATGGGATTAAAAAAATGTACAAGAGTAACTTGACCGGCGGTCCCCACGTCTGACGCTGATGGTACAAAGCGTTCCAAAGTTGATCATTTCTCTTGTACGGCAGTCTCACCATGACAGTAGGTCTCTCCCAGGAAAATAGTTTAGTGTTTTTATGATAATTAAGACTATCACCATTGATACAAATATATTGACAGATAATAAAAATCAACATTCTCATAATTGCGCTTAATTCAGGCCAATCAGTTGTTTTATTTTGTTCACATCAAAACTCTACGATATGATAATTTACTTCCACTCGTTTATTTATCTAAGGCTCCAAGCAACCTAAGTAGAAATCATTATCAGTTCTCTTTCGAATAAAGATTTTTAACAAAAATCGACAGTTTCGTGCATCTAGTAGGTTCCAAAAACGTTTGGTGGTATGTTTTTGTCCCCTAAATGAGTTTAGACTAACACGTAGCAGGCCGTAAAGATGTAGGATGCTCTTAGATGTGGAATGTGTTTTGAGGAAAGGTTAGTTGGTTTTCGATTCGAAAGTCCATCTCCATTTTGGTCTAGTTTTGCACGACAAATGGACGTGCGTTTTTTGAACATCCATATGACTTCGTTTTTAAGAAACGAGGCGACAAAGTTCGTCACTTATTTTACATTCGTAGGCTGGTTGTGTACACGTGAATTGTTCGGCTTCGGAAACGATAAAGCCATATAGGCCGAGAATATTCAGTCCGCCTAAGTTGCCTTTCACAAGTTGATAAAGAATGGTCTTGGTAAATAAAGCGGTTTCTACGAGTAGGAAACCTGAATACGGATGTACCGTTTGCTCGAATTCATCTAACCCATGAACAATAGAATTGTATTTTTGTCAAGATGTGGGAAACAGAATAGAAATGACCAACTTAATTTTCATTTGTTTTCACAGCAAGATTGATACTTTGAATTAATAAATATCCATTTGCGTAGCATAATCAAGGTCTCTTTAAATGCAGTCATCCTGCCGGCTATCCGCTTGCCTTAGCTTATCCGCTGACCATCAGTTTGTTTCTCCTGTCAGCAAGACAGATTCGAGAGCAGCGAGGAATGAAAAGGGGTCTACGGTTAACGAATACATCATCGTGCTAATTAGACGGGACTTTGAACAGGTTATGTGTCAATCAGTCCAGTTTGATATGGTCAGGGCCATCTAAACGAAGTTTCTGTTAGGCTGATAGAAATAGATACGTAGATTGTTTTTACACAATGGTTTGAGGATGTATGAGCCGGATGCTAAAACTTTCTACTAATCTTTAAAAGCAACGGACAATCATACTTTCACTGTGATAAGGATGACGAACTGAATTTCAGTCCGCCTGCGTTTCACCATGCGCGCATTACGCGATTTGCTTCTTGGTCAATAAAAATTCATTACTGACAGGTGATAGCACGTTCGGTTCTCATAGTCCCATCTGCACTAAGTCTGAGCGGTGAACTTGTGTTCAAACCATTTTCCCAGTTCCTAACTGTCTGCAAACAGAGCGATAATTGTGCCGTGAGCACAAAAAAATTATCAACAGTTTACACAAACACCCATTTTGAATCTTGTGTGATGAAATGGTTTGTGGCAGGTAAGGAAGAAAGTAGGCCATAGCACAGTTGTAAGCAGCGATCGCTTTTTTTCATTTTATTCCCGCAACCAATCACTTGTGCGTGCGAGATGACACAAATGTTTGGCGAATTTCGATGACTTTCACCATTACCTCATTAGTATTACAACTGTAGCACAAAGCGAGATGAAACAATCGTTTCCAACTGAAGCATTTCGTCTGTGCTCATTTCTAACGCATTTCTTTCTAATAGCTTCGCACAATTACCAGAGTTGATTCCGTGAAATATCCAGCAGTTATTATAGATAAAAATCTGAAATGAACTTCGCACATTTCTACCTGCGTAAAGAAAGCTTCGAAATTACAAGGTGAAACGAAGCACTTTATATTGTTTCGCATGCAAATGTTTTCCAATCCTTATTTACTGTTTTCATGTTATTTGTCCAGGTTTACTTAAAAAGACTTTTAGTTTATTCACCGGTGGCTATCAATTATTCACCGTGTACCTTCTATGCTACTAATTGAGTTGTCTTTCAATCTTTGTGGTCAGCACTTGTCAGCATGTGAAACGTTTGCTCACAAAATAATTTCAGATCCCACGCATCCTCTGCATTACGGTCTTCCAAAATGCCGCTCTCAAATTTCAACGTGATCTACTTTTCATCCCAAACCCTCTAGAATCCGTATCTATAGGAACTCCACTATGCCATGTTTAGCACACATATTGACCGTGTTTCAGCCGATTTCCTGAGCAAATTTTCATAATGTGTTCAGATCGTTCCTCTATGAGTCTTTGTCACACTTTTACAAGGCGATCCGTGTGACTATTTTCCTCACGTTTTTGGCTGAGATGCAGAAGTTTGTGTAAGCAAAACTCTGTACAATCCAATGCAGTACACGTTTGTTCAAGCTTCGATTCCGTGGTAGCCAGTGCACAACAAAGATAGACGCTTCCGGCATTCGTGGGTGAATGATTTTCAGGGTAATGTTGTTAAGCAACCTGTTATGCCCAGATGAACAGTGTAAATTGAAGTTATCCGTGGATGAAACTTTCCCGAGATTATTTAAGTTTTGCAGTTAGCCAAAATAAGCGTAAGGAGTTTTATTTTCAAATATTGATTGCCTGAAGATGCTACCATGTTCTTACTCTATTACTCGGTGACTTGGTCTTTTAGAACACCCAAGAGTGCAACTGTATGCGTAAACCACAGTTTCGTGATTAAAAACGATTTTATGTACTCATTCTTTGTAGGAGGTTTTACACTGAGATGTTCCACTCCCTTCAAAGATCTGTGCTGTGGTTTCTTCACGCTCCAAAGGGCAGTTACATGGCGGAACGTTCCAAACATTTTGTTTTTAGCCCTGTGCAGATAGGGAACTGCAAAGTACCGTGATAATGTCGGCCCAGCGTACCCGTCACTATACTTGAACTGTTAATTATGAGTGTTTCCCGTAGGAATTCCGTCAGCGATCGGTCAGTGAAATTTTTTCACGGTAGAACAGAAATATGACTTTAACAAAATTATCTTTGGAGAACATTTCAGGTTGGTTTCATTCTACAAACGGTCTACTTAAAAAAGCTACGGTTGTCTAAACAGCTTTCGTCTCTTACGGCGGTTTCCGTCACGGGGTTCCGCATTTTTATGTGAATCAAACTTTCATTTTTTCACTTTTACATCAGCCTTATTATAAAGCAGCTAACAAAACAAGCGTAAGTCAGAACGGAACAAGACGACTAGATTTCCTGATCTTGTGTCCTTCTTGCATGTGACACATTCAAATGTGAAAACAGACATAAAAGTCATTTGGCTGACGGCGAATCCCAGTGATTTCAAGAAAATTATTTGTGCACCTTATTGTGCTATACAACTGGGAAGTTCCTGGTCACAAACCTACGAGACATATTTTGTCCTTGTGGCTGCGATAGCGAACTGATGATCAGCCTTCGCATAATTCAGCGAAAACAAATGAAAACGTCCCGAGTTAACAACCAACTATGAACATGTTATACCGCAAAGCCACAAAGAGTGCAACATCAAATTCAGAGGAGCGAATTCCCTGGGTCAATCATAAAGGTACGAGAAAAATCAAACCCCCAAAAGGTCACATCGTAAAGCTTTCAGATCAGGATCATACATAAGGTCGAAATCAAACCGGAGGACAAGTGGAACTGTCCATCTAGGGAACGCACACGTGTCTGAAGTAATAACGACATTTGCAGGAAAGGCTTCGAAGACAAGAACCTACGGTTAGTCAAAGTTCCACCCACCTCAAGGCTTGCAGTGGACCGATTTAAAGGGAGTACAATAAGCCACACTCGGTCGGTGCTCCCTAGAGACCAGTGAGCTATAAGTAGTCGAGCAGCTCATTATCCTATTCTGCTCAGCAACGAAACGATAAATAGATATATCTCGGTCTTTTAAGCGTAAAAATGGATCCGATATTTGAAAAATCCCAAAGAACATCAAAAACAACAAGGTGGCGAATTATACGTTTTCATACCAACGCAAAACACGAAATAAAGTTGGAAATTGGTCAAGGCACTTGTCGTTTTACGGTCACAGGTTCAGAACTCCAAGAATGTGTGTGTGTGTGCACTTGAGCAGTTTGTCCTACTATCAGGTTGTAAATCATATGTTGAAGGATGGCAAGCGGGCCAGGGAATTTGAAGAGTCCGAACGAATTGTTTCTGAAAACAAAATGGGAGGTTGTGCAAACGGATGCACACGGTTTCAGCTGTGTTTAAGATGCGACACTTGACAGTTCTTGATTGTCTGCTCCTAACTTTGTAAATGGTGCGAAAAGCATTTGTCACGTTCACTGAATGATTTGAGTCGATATTGTATGAACACTGCGTTTTTAATCATCTTAATTTTTAGTGTGCTCAACCAGACCCGGTGGCTTTCGAGAACTTCATCGGACAAACACCTAGTCGTGCCTCCAATATACCTAGTCCCACAGGAGCGGATTGGGGCTGCAGAATCTGGCAATCTGTCCTTTAGCTGGAAACATGATCGGTTTGGATGTGATCGCAATTTTCACCTATGCAGCAAAGAATGTTCTGATGAATGGACCTGACAGTTTCTAGTGGATAATTTGCGCTTCGATTTCACCTTTGAAAGGCAAACGAACGTATACCGGTGTCTTTATTGGTGCTAGTGTTTTTCGTCTTACTTCGTGTTTTTTCATAGTTTTACTTATGAATCTTTCGGAATATCCATCTTGTAGGAACAAGATCCACAGAAAACATGGTTCATCTTCACTTGTTTAGTCGGTACATACATTCCTTGCCTTATTAACTAAACAGGCCAATTTTTCCTGGATTGTTACTGTAATTCGTATATTTTAGGCACGACCAAATTTGGAATGTAAAGGAGAAAAGAAAGCAAAAACCAAATTGGAGGTATGAAAAACTCCAGTCTAACGATTTGCTGCCCAAGGGCCTTCCAAACAGGAACGGTTGCAATAAACTGGGTTTACGCAAACAATTTCACCTCGTCAGGGCAAAATTTTTGCGATCGAAGCAGCCGGTTACGGCGATTGGAACATCCAAAAAGAACGGTTTGTGAATTAAGCATTCTTATTTCACGAAAGTTAAGATTTGCCAAGAACATGATAGACTAGTACAAAAAGAAATGAGCTCATTAGATTTTTCTTGTTTCAGGATCTTTTCATCGACAAGTGACAAACTTTGTCTCACGAATTTAAAACATACTCCAGACACTCTCTAACTCTTGTCTGTGACCATCCTCGAGCTGGGATCATGGAAAAGAACAATAAATGCATGCAATAGTCATCGTACCGTCAACACTTTCAAATTTTCATAGCTCGCAGGATTGACAGTTTTAATTTTAAGCTCATCATAAATATCTTTATTTCCACTTTGACAATGAGATCGAAATCGAAAAGGGTTTCCTCATTTTCGAAATGTATGGAACCTAAAAGAAAATTACACTCAGGAATATCATGACCGAGTAAAACAAACCGCGTTGTCACTGATTGGTTGGTATCTCTAAATAATTCATCAGAAGCGTCAGTTCCAATTGAGAAAAGCATACGGAGTCGATTGTGAATTTCAGTTCGTTCCATTCTAGGTATTTAGATGCCACATCATCCAAGGTTATTACATATGCCATTGTGCCTCAATCAAGCCCGTTTATCTCTGCTTGCAAAGAATTAAACTAATCTGTTACGTATGCAACGTTGCACCGTTCTTTACCCTGCGTTAAGTTGATCCATATTAACGAAAACAGTTATGGCATTTGTAAAAGATCAGTATACCTATTTCAAAATAAGGGACTTTAATGAGGACACTTGTTTACTAAAATCCATTCACTCAAAATAATTTGGTAAGTGATAAAAACCAAAATGATTGTTTATGTGAATAAGTACTTTAGTTTGACTAGTAAACCCGGGGAACACAAATCACATTCCCCAGAGGTGTGAACAGGTCGGTTTGGTGAAGACAACTGGCTGCCCATATTTAGGCGGTACTTGATCGGAGTCTATTGATTCGAGCGAAATCACATCATTCCCTGATTTATCGATCCAACTGTCGAGAGTGGAGGCGCAAGCGAACAAAAAATGGCTATGGCAATTCTTGTTTCATTGTCGGTCGACGGGGTGGACATTAATTATTTTTCCCCTTCAATTTCTTCTGACCCTATGATGCGAGCAAAACAACGTGGGATCAACAATAAGCTATACTCATTCGCTATGTTCATTGTAGGAAATTTTCCTCGAATTCTCCGAGGAATTCAACTATTTGCATTCACCAGATACAACGTCTGAGGTCAAGTAAACTGGTTTATGCTATTTTACCGCCTTTCTGTTCCCAATCTATCCTATCAAAACAAAGTATATTCGAGAAAAACCAAGTAACAAGCCAGTATCGCAATCAAGCCTGGTTTGTAAGTAACATTCAACCAGTCCATCGCCGAACTGTAGGCTAAAATAAACAAGACGGATTAGGCGGACATTGCAACTCATCAGGTATGTCTGCCCGACAATCGGAAGCTTAAAAATTTCTTAGTTACCCTAATCATTGAATAGTTTTCCAAGTTATTTTGGTAAGATTCTGAAATGCGTTCATCATCCGTGCACATTAATTCATATTAAAATTATATTCCGGCTGACTTTTCTCATAATATTCTTTCTTTTAGGGACCCGAATCTCATCAGTAGCTAGATTTCTATATCAACGACAAAATTTTAACTAGTGTTATTGACAAAAAATTTACATAGGTTTGCCTTACGTGCAGTTTGGATTTGACGTTCACAGTTTGTACAAGTTGCATTGATAAGGCGGTTCGCCCAAACTTAGTTAAGCAATCTAAGTGACACCCACTTATATCCAGCGATTGATCAATAAATTCCGATTCCATCATTTAGGCATCCCATTTTATCCCGTTCATTCGATAAATTCGCACAAAACTTGCGTAGATCGATTCACTAATCCAGTTCGCTTTTAGTAATTTCGGTTGAGAACTAGCAGATATCACGACGGAATACAAATGTTGCGCAGCTGCGTGAAAATATCCTAAGGAAAGATCGGGAAAATAAGACTGGAGGAAAGATGGTCGGATCTACGTTGAACAATCCAAACGCTCGGCATGATTAGATTTAGCCAAGTGTTTTTTTAACTGAAAGTATTGCACATTTCGGGGCGGAACTTTCACGTGCTCAAATGTCAGCCCGTCGTACAATTCGCGTTTGCAAGAGTGTGAACGAATTCAATAAGAATACGTCTTCTTGCGCCGAAGTTCAGAGGAATCGTTTTCCAATTGCACTCGTCACACATCTCTTCATTCCCGGATTTCAGTGCACACGTGAAATTTCACGATTCAGACAGTCATCTCCAAGTGCGCATACACACAAGAGTACACAATTACACGCAACACTGGGATTCGTGTAAAAAAGAATATCCTGACGTCTGGAGATACAACGGTAAAGTGAAGAACTACGCCCTTTTAAGAGAATATTTTTATGCATTTTCCATGCTACTTAAAATACACATCTAATTTGACTGCAGTGGATCAAAGATGACAGAGATAGAATGTCCTAGTGCCGTATTCCGTAAAACTGGTAACAGTACGGCCTCCAGGTAATCGCAACTGAAACTGGCGAAATCTGGAGTATTCTTGGACATGGACACGAGTCACAAAATATTCGCCAAACTAAACGGTTACCGGAGGTAAGGGCAGAGAAGAAGCACAAACCTCAAAATCTAATGCGGGACCTAAGTAATTATTGTGTTTATCAATGAAAATAAAATAAAACCTAACTTCTAGAACTTGGTTCACTATTGATTTCTGCTGCGTTATCATTGGCACATTAGTATTTGCTGTCTTTTGCGTACTTATAATCGTCATGTCAATAGGAAATGCTCTCAACTTGATCCGTTCAAACTGAACCGACTGTGGTCCGGCTCGTGTGACCGATTGCTGAGCAGCTGTTCGTGGTTGCACACTCGGTCATCGTCTCCTTGATGCTTCGTTAACCTGTCCAACCGCTAACTGACAGATGCCATGGTGACAAATCAATCAACAATCTATGCAAAGCGAAATGAAAATCTTGTCCAGCTGACACTTACTGACACTCCTGTCGGACCTAACAACAATTTACGACAGTATAAAATCCACTCTCGGTTTCATAATTTTTGGACAAACTATTCGGATAATTAATAAGCTACAATTAGTCAAAACTCTTTCACTACTGATATTCATTCTTCAAACTGTTCAGTATTATTAATTGTGACAGATTGCACTCAAATCAGCCGCTAGAGTCTGGATGGTGACTGTTTGATGGCATCGATGACGTATAAGCATAGTCACAAAGACGCCGAGTGACGTACAACCCCATACGTTCCCACCAGATTAGGTTGGTTGCCTTTTACCACAGACATCTTTGATAGGAAATCGAAAAAGATAAGGAAAACAATATTCTATTTAGAACCATCAAAGTGCCAGAACAATGTTGTAGCCAATAGTTTTGTTCAGTAAATATCAACTGTCCAAAGTCCTTTGGTCAAAGCACGTGTACAACAGCTGTACAGGGAAATAGTAATGTTCTAATAATTACAAGCTTCCATTTACCCGTGATCTTTATTCCATGCAAATCAGACGTAGGATGTTACACGTGGTGGCACCGGTGAGGTGAAAAATAACAAAACCTTTTCATCTCACGAAGGACTTTCGCTTCAACATAACAATCTCCGTCAGTTACATACACAGCAGTACCTAACAAAGAAGTCACCGATCTAGTAAGTGTCTAACAAATTTTTCGTATCCTGAAGGCAAGATAAAAATACAAGTGATTTCTGGCAACAAGGAAAAACTGAATTTCGAAAAGAAAAACAAGGATATCTGTGAAAAACGAGTACACAAATAAGCGTTGAAAGAATGGAAAGAAACTTGTACAAGTGTTCCTGACGCAACTCATTCTGGACACGAGAACGACAATGGTTGCACGAGGTTGCATTGCTTGCATGACATCCAGTTCGACAGTCAAATGGTGATGTCTTCAAATGTCATGTGTAACCATCTTTTTGTGTACTGTTTGTTGTTGCTGATGGTGATGGTGGTGGTGTGGTGGTGGTGTGGTGGTGGTGGTATGGTGGTGGTGGTTGTGTGGTGGTGGTGGTGGTGTGGTGGTGTGGTGGTGGTGGTGTGGTGGTGGTGGTGTGGTGGTGTGTTGGTGGTGTGGTGGTGGTGTGGTGGTGGTGCGGTGGTGGTGTGGTGGTGGTGATGGTGGTGGTGTGGTGGTGGTGCGGTGGTGTGGTGGTGGTGGTGTGGTGGTGTGTTGGTGGTGTGGTGGTGGTGTGTTGGTGGTGTGGTGGTGGTGCGGTGGTGGTGCGGTGGTGGTGTGGTGGTGGTGTGGTGGTGGTGGTATGGTGGTGGTGGTATGGTGGTGGTGGTGGTGTGGTGGTGGTGTGGTGGTGGTCGTGGTCGTTGTCGTCGTCTAGGTGATGTTGTTCATGTGACTGCTGTACACCTAACAACTTTATATTAATTCCGGATTGCTTACAAGCTGCCGGAGAAAATCGTCCCAGGTTTTCCGATAGAGGACGTTCCAACGGTCCCCAAGGCTTTGTAGCGCCAAATGGTACACCTAAATGAACAGTGTTTTATTCTAGGCTGTTCATTTTGCTTCCTTTGAGTGTCCGAGTTTACATACGTAAGAAAAAGCGGTTATCCGGGACCATTTATCCATGTGCAATTACGGATCTTCTCTTTGTCGCTCAGTACTACACACGCAAACGCTCAAGGTGGTTACATCGAAAATAAAAATGTCCTCATGTTGCAAAATGTTTTTAGGATGCACCTGGGATATTGTGCAAGTCAAGATCATTTTATTTCGTTTTATTACAAGAGCACAGTGACAATTTTAAAACAATATTCAGTTACACACAGATCAACAAAAGGATGAGTTTTTTTAAATGAATAATCGGAATTAATTTTCCCTTAAAGATTTTCACGCTAAGGTCTGTGCTTTACTAGGCAGAATTTCACCAGACGAGTTCACGGTCTGCTTTACTGAATATTTTATTTATTCTAGCAGCCGTTTCATTGTGTCATCCGTAGCATCCTGTACAAAGGACTAATCGCCGCAAGCCGGGTTCGAATATGGCATTTACATACCTGTGGTCGTTGAGCCATCAAGTTCATTGGAAACGACTAGCGGTGTTCGACAACGGTGCCTCATCTCTCCATTCATCTTCAACTTCGACATGGGCAACGTAAAGAAGGACGCCTCAGGACGTTTCCGCAATGTAGGAGTCAAACTGGAAACTGGAAAAACTGCGACCTAGATTACGCAGATAACGTCGTGTGCCTGTCCCAATCTGCGGACCATACACAACGTGCACTAGACAGACTCTCGGGGTGTGTAGCTCGCTTCGGCATGTGCGTTGCATCTTCAAAGTGCAAAACGCTCTTACATAACTGGACGACAGTAGTCCGAACTTAGTACTGAATGGGGAGCAGATAACGACTATACACTGTCTCGCTCACCTTGGTAGCTGTATGTCGAACGGTGGTAGCTCGGCGGTAGGGATAAATACGCGTATATCCAAGGCTCGAGCGATGTACGTTCGACTGAGGTACTTATGGTGCCGGTCTGACACTTCACTGAAGTTGAAAGTTCATGTGCATTGTGTCGCAGTGCGCTCGTTTCTTCTGTGTGGTTGCGAGACAAGAAGTTTGCGCATCGAACATATTCATCGCCTGGAGGTTTGCGATCGCCGATGTCTACGTCGAATCGCCAGGATTGGGTGGAGTTACCACATGAGTAATGTGCAGATTAGAAACCTAGTATTAGGAGCCGCTTACGAGAATACCTAACCTCAGCATACGAAAATCAGTAGACTACGTTGGTTAGGTCAAGTGTTCCGTAAAGCGAACACTTGTCTATCAAGACGTGCCCTATTTTGGATTCTTCCCAAGGAATGGAAGAAACAATGCGGAGACCAACAGATGACGTGGCAACGTGGAGTGCAAAAATGTACAGTGAACTTAGGTAAGGTTGGTATCTTACGTATTCGTGGTTGGGGTCCGAGAGACCCGTCAATTTGCTGGCCGGAGACACTAAAGGATATGGCAGTGAGCCGTGAACAGTGGCGATCGTGTTGTCATTTTCTATGGAATCAGAATTGCTGAGAATGTAGGTTTGTACAGTTAGAGTGAGCCCCAGGTGTTGGGAACTGCAGCATTTTTATATTTCTCGGTTTTGTAGAACCACTGCGTCTTCCCCCTGGGTATTCACGTTTTAATAGAACCTTAGGGAAAAGGCAGCGGTCAATGTGGCCTACCTTGCTGTTTAACTCGGAATGATGATGACGATGGTGATTGGTTCGAACGATCAGAAACCGGTCATGTGACTTCGTGGACACTTTATCCTACCATCCATGTGTATACTATTTGGAATGACGATAATTTGTTTGTGACGACCGCAATCTCACGTCGTGAAGTTGGTAATGCTTTATAACCTGTGAATGGCTGTTGTAAATGACTTCTCGCATTACATTTGTCCTTGAGTAAAGCCAGTCCATAGAGCGAGGATGACAGTTTGAATTTTCAAGTAAAATTTCCGCAAACATTCAAGGACGAACCCGTGTCAGCTAGAATCAAGAAACCTCTCCAAATGTACCGTGATTTATAGCACTGAATTGTAAAAAGTAATTAGTCCTTTTTGCGGATTCCCAAACAAATGACGAGTGGCATCGTCGAAATTTCATTGTGCATAGTTTCGTTAAGATAACGTTCGGTCATTCGGACCTGTTTGTGTCAACTCCACTAATTGCTCTTTATAATGCAAGATAGTACAGGCCGATCTCAGCTGCTTGTTTTCATCCGGCACTCTGAAATATAGGTACCTTAATTTGTTTTTGAGGAAGGTATTGGTGCCCAGTATGCTCGATCTCAATAATGCTAACATCAAAAACATGAGTGCAAATATTGATTTTCAATCACTAATAATAATTGATTAGATCCATTTATAATGTTTACCTCATCGTATACGACATAGGCTTGCACCGGATAGAAAACACTAAACGTTTATCCTGATTTTCGTGAGGAACTTACAAAATTGTCCATAGTCATTCACAAACTATTTTAACCGTGGAAGCAGCATGAGTTTTGTGCACGTTCGATAATATTATGATTTGCGAGAGTCTTCTCCGGAAAGAAATGAGAAACTCACCAGTAGATACTATGAGCTAATGAAAGAACAACCAGAATAGCCCGATGCATGTCGTCTGGAGTGTAGGCAGCTATTTTTAAACGGATTACTAAGTTTGCATAAAAGCGTTATAAGAACAACCTAGCAATCTTTTTGAGATTATTTTTTCGTGATAGTACTAAGTACCGTTTGCCAATAAAACAAAATTACAGTGAACCAAACCGTAAATGATACCGATGTTGTTCAAATCGACCGTGACAATGGACAAGATTAAGGATTTGAGATTAATTTTGTTTCAAGAAACGATACATAATGTGCCAGCAGACCGTTAAGAACGGTTGGGAAAACACATTTTTGAAAAACGACTCATCACGCCCATGCACTTGGATTGTCATACGCTTCTACCTCTGAAGCTATGGCCATGCAGGGCATGCATCGATTTTTACGGTCTGATTAGCACACTCAGTTCCTTCGTTGGAAAAATTAAATTTGGATCTCATCTTTTCTGTTATCGAATGCAAATAAAATGCGTAAGCGAATCACTTACTATTATTATTAGTATTATTATTATCATTACACTGTTGTGTAAAAGGGTGATTTTTCAGCTAGAACTGATGTTTGTCTTATAACAATTGCGTAAAGGACCGATAGAGATTATGCGTCCGACTGAGTAGCAAATAAATCAGAAAGTTAAAAAGTAAAAATCGAAATGGAAGTTCGAAATAGTTAAAAAGACTTCCTATTTTGCACGCGACACCCGATTCACCCCAGTTATCTGCCCGTATCTGTTCAAATAATTTTGCCACGGAACACAAACCGATGCCTCACTGCTTTGCAATGTTTACTGTATTTCTACATGGGTACAAACTTGACAGCGGAATTTGTGGGTGAAAGCAAATAACAAAAACCCGTAAATTGATTAACCGTGTCCTAACACATGACAACGATTAGACTGCTCTTGGTCTATCGCATTGACTGGTGCTTTCTATGCATCTTTTTATTGCATCTTTTTCACTTACCCACCAGGAACATTTGCCTTCGATCAGCCGTCACTGAACAGGCCGTTTTTGCAGTAACCCCCAAATCGATTATGATCATCAATAATTCACATTGGACCGCCGAACCAGTCACAAATGGGTGTTTGTTAAAGGCCGTTGGCTGAAGAGTTTGCTTGAGACCATTTGGAAGACAACACAGACAACCACGGAAGCATCTCGGACAAAAAAAAATGATTTCCACGATAGCATTCAAACTCAAATAATTTACCTCAAAAAATTCCCCATAGAAAGAAAATCCATGAGAGAGGTTAGCCTTAGTTCTGTAGGCTGCTAGGAGCATTAAAATAACCAGGTTCTTAGGTAACTGACAACGGGTGCGGACAGTTTCGAAGTATGACCCCAAAATTATGATAGTGTGTAGTCACCAATAGCATAGCTTGGCCCGAGGAAATTAAGTTTAGACGAAACCAGCACAATCATGGTTTGCAATCGGTTGCGTTTATTTCGTTTCACCAGCTTCAGCTAACCTGCAGTCGACTCTTCTATGCATTCACGTGCAAACTTCATTCATTAGTTGAAATGGTCAGCACAGATTTGGACATGGAAATTAAAAGGCTGAATGAGAATGAAACTATCGTTATGCATCGTTCTGTTCACATCTAGCAACAGGCAGTAAGCAACGGTCAATCACCAAGTGTGGTTTCACTTGGCCACCATTCACTGGGGTTAACAAGTGACCCGTGAAGTGCAAATGTGTCCCATTGATTGTTGTATAATCGGTAAAACTGATCACCTTCCCACCGAATTGCGTGTCTGTGATAGGTGCGGATGTAAACAAGTCATACTGTGGATGAGTTTCAGAGAGAGTGCGGTCGCTTTTATTATTTCGACTAGGCAAAAAACAGGTTTGTCATTAAATAAAACTTGTTTTGACTAGTCTGTTCACAACAGTTATTCATAGTGCTTAGTTTATTTAGACAAATCACAAACACATAATTACTTGGAGTAGTGGTCAAAAAGGGTTCAGCTCATACGTTGAAAAGTACTAAGACGCAGGTATCATTCATGTTTTCGAACATGCGGCCGACTGGGGCGGCCGAAATTTCATACAGCGATGGTCTATGGATTCCACGAACTCGTAAATCCTGATCGATCTGTAATAACTGTAGTCTTTTTACGTCCCTGATCAGATTGCTACACTTGCAGCGAAACAGTTGAAGTGGATATATCTTGGACAGTGTACAGCACAATGTACCTCCTCCTGGTTTTTGCTTGTCTAGGTCTCAGATTTCTCATATTCGCACATTTTCGTGTACATTCTACACAGCACAAATCACCAACTGGAAGCAGGAAATAAACAACACGTCCCCATGTGAATAGACGTATCAATCTAATCGCTCATTTAATGTCAACTGAGAATCATTTAGGGACGCGCTTCTTTTCACAACGTAATTACGCGCAATCACAAACGGTAAAGCATTGTGGCATTGTCTTATTAGACAGACGCGATGAACACGTTTTCGTTATCATACTGATAATCCGTGTTTCTGCTGCGTTTGGTCAAAATGTTACAGAAACACTGTTGAAAAAGAATAATTATGTAAACATACCATTTCCACTTGAGTCTTCGTCTGATTTAATCGTGAAACTAAACTGTATATTCTAGATTTCCGAATGCGCAGTACAAATATTTCACCATATAACCGCTGCATAAAGTATCGTTTCAAGGTCAAATCCATTCTTCAAAAATGTAAAACTGTAAGATGTGATAAGTAAGATCAAACAATTTCCAAAATGATTGTCACAGAGTTACACTTTTCCAAGTGAACACATTTGTGCACATTCGCATCGGATATGGTTCTGTATAACTGAGTTCCAGGCTACTCTGTACAGTCGACAAAAAATGATTTCAACCTACATATTCTCTGGATTGATCTACTGCAGACCACACTGGTCGAATTTAAACCGAGGGTCTTTGTGATGTTACGAAGAAAACAGGTGAATATTTTTGTTTCTGTTTCAATCCATCCTAAACCTTGCTCCGGATAGATCGATGAACAGACAGACAGAGACTGGCCTAGCTTTTCAGGTCGACCTCGCAAGCTTTCAGATGGTAGTTGGGACGAAAAGTAGATCACGTGAAAACAAACATGAAGTCCCACATGCCCTGTGTGAGTACCATTGTCTTCCGTCCTCGGGGTCACACTAAGCATCCGGAATGAAAAACACTATCAAGAAAAGACAAAAATTGATCAGTCTCAATAAACGCTTAGTATACAGCTCTAAAATCAGAATGTTGGTCCCTTTCAACCAGATGGGATAACAGCGTCACATACACCTCCAAGCTGCTTTCCCATATCCCAGTGCAAACTAAAATGTTCAATTTTCAAGTGGAACTTGCATCAAAGAAAGGGACAATGAAATATGTGGAGTAAATGAACGATCATCCTTAATTCGTCTACTTATTATAAACCAATTTTATACTATTTCTGCATTGTGAGTCAGACCCTCAGAAAGGCTGTCGACTAATGAGTTAGACAGTGGCTGAGCAGACCGAACTAGCGGTCTTCACCTCGAATATCACGAAATTATTCGTTTGATGACCCCTCAGAGCTAGCAAAAAATGGTCAGATTATTATTACCAGCCATCAAAAGAACAGAAAAATCATTGGTTCTTCCTTGTTATTAGTAGCAAAACGAAGTCGAAGTTGCTGACTACATTCATTTGGCACTCCAGTTCACTTATGTGTTATAAGTCATACCCATTCAAATCGACGTTTCCTTTGACGTCACTAGCCATACTCAAGCCATTTTTCAATAGAAACGGTTCTACCGTAACAAGTTCTTTTTCAAACCGGTCCTCGAAACCCAAATTGGTTCGCTAGAGGGAGTTTCGACCAAACCAATACAGGTCCCTAGCGTGAGGAAACTTGTCTCGTTATTTACCGATCCTGGATTCAGTAAAACGGACTAGGGTTCTTGACAGGGATTCATTTAATAATTCAGGCTGATTTTATTAATTTCAATGGTTTTATTGCTGATCACATTGTTTTCCAGCATAGGTTTCCTTTATTCCGCCCGTTTCGTGACCACAGAAACTCAAGCGAAACGAGATTTAGATTCACGCGGAAATATTGTTTTCTAACATGAAAAAACGTTATCGGCAGCGCTGTCAGATATCCGCCACAGTCATTATTTCTTTGATTTTAAGTTGAATAGGTTTGACGTTTTAGCCAGTTGAAAATTTTTTATTGGAAAATCATGGAAAATGGAAAATCGATTCAAAAGTGAACAGTTTTTGGCCATAGCGAGATACGAACCCACGCACGAATGCGATCTCTGCTTCAGCGTTACGCTAGCCCAAATTGTGTAGATAGGAAACGTTTTTAATCTGACAACAAAATAGGAATCAGTAAGCATCAATCAGCTTGAATTTACCTGCTGACGTTACTGAAATGGGAACGATGACTGCTCGTGGGATCGAATCATGCTGGCAGTAAAAAATTGAACGTTACGAATCGGTTTTCGACAGCACAACTGCGCCGAAATTGCAATTTAGTTGGACTTTGGCAATCCCATACGAGTCAGACGATTATGTGGCTGGAAACGAATGCGAACTCGTCTACTGGAACTCAGTCGGACAGGTGTTCATTGCACTGTGGTAATCCATTGATATTGAAGATTCAACAGATGACAAGAAAATTCAGGTGTTTTGGATGCCTAACTGCGCTTTTCGTCTTCGAGTCCGACAATTAATGCAGGATAACGATGGACACAGGCACAAACCGGTTCAACCCAAGTTGGTTGTTCACATGAATGTGTGGTGCATAAGACAGAACTATATAGGTCTGTCAATTGTCAAAATCATGAGATGAGACTGAAGCACTTTCATGAAACAAATAACTACAGTTTTCGTTGCAAGGAAATAAACGATATTTACATCAAATTTGAGATTTTATCAGACATCTCAACAGCTGAGACGTCCTGGATGCATGACCGCGTGCGGTCCTTTTGCTTTTACCACTTATTGGAAGAAAGTCAGAAAAGTTTGACTAATGAGCCTTAACTATCCTGCTTCACTGTTAATAAGACAAACAGAAATACTATTTTTAGATAAATGACGACAAAAACAGTCATTTTGGTCGCCATGTTACATGAATCTTGAACGTACGAATCAGACGATTCGAAAGTGTTTGTTTTCCGTGCCGTTTACGGCTATCGCTTATCAAAAAGCAATCTAAAACCGGTTTTTATCCTTACACGTAGACTGTTTAAAAACTTGTACCTCGTCTACTCGTGACGTAATCGGCAAATGGAGTCGGTCTGTAGTTTACTGTCGGATGAATTCACAACGAGTCTGATTAAGATCAAAACCAGTGACCACTCGCAGCGACGCATTAGCGCGTTTTCCGGCGCGTTGTTTCAATCGCTAAATTGAGCACAGAATCTACACACAGTCTGCAATTTTAACAGTACATAGATGGCACTGATAAATGCAATAATTTGTCCTAGTGAGTCGCGATAATAAGACAAATTTGTCACGCCGAGAAATGGTGTTTTTCTACACTTTGTCTTTGAAATGTTGAGTCTTTTTGTAGATGCATCCTAAGAAATATGTGGGCTAAGGATTCCAATCATTGGATCCGTCTTGTTGGAGATGACAACCATTCCGGTGATGCCCTAGTGTGAAGATCAACTATGATTTGTTTGATATTTCATATTCTGTACATCAGATCCGGTTCAAATATGGTCGATCTAAAACATAACCACGAATATATGCATACCTAAGGTTTCCCACCTACTTTTCAGACGGTGTGGAATATAAAATTCGCGTGCAACCAAAAAAAACGGATAAACCGAGTCATGGTTAAAACGTAAACGAGAAGTAGAAAAGTTTATTTTACGTTTACTTAGATGTATTTTTGTTACTGTTGTGATCGAACGGAAAGATGTGCGTTTTTAATGGTGATTGTGCCTACAATGGGTGATGACCAGGACAATTTCGTGAGCAGCTTGTCCACAGAAAAACAATTCGAGTGAATTTATCATTTATCAATGAGTGCATTGCTACCAGGCAACACCGGCCAATGCGTAAAATATTTATAGGGACTCATAACCGGAGCGTCTAACTGTCTAAAGCTTGAACCACAAGGCAGTAGGACGAAAATTGTGATCCACAACTCATTCGGGAAATATGACTGAAATTCGGTTGGGGCTAGACATCCTGAGTGCCAGGTGTACTCTTCGGCCAAAAACAGTGTGATCTCAAGCCTTGAGATTGATTTGGAATCGGTATGTGATCATTTCCATTAGAATCAATAACCTAATAAATCTGGAACATGGACTTTCAAAAGTCTAACCCGTCGCATCAGTTTCCAGCTCAATTCTCCGCGGTTTAGTCCACATCACTCTACGGGCTATTCGCGTGAACTTCAGACCGGAAGGTATGTGGCTTCCATTCTGTCACTTAAAATGAATCTCGCCACCCGGTGATTTTCGAGAGTTACAGTGTTGGACTGCATGTGCATCATAGATACAAACAGGCAGATATTTCTTTTTAAGAAGGCAGTAGTCTACACGATGGTATCGAAAAACCATACTTTACCTCTCTGGTTCCAATGGGCAAAGAACTAATCGGCTAATGATGTGTTGGCAGTTGAGGGGGCAGTGATCCGGCAGATGTTATCGTGTTTGTACGTCTAATCGCGCAAGTAAGAACCAAGAAGGCGACCTTTTTTACCTCACTTAACAATTATTCGGCCTTCAGATTTTGTGTGGATGCAAGCAGTTGGTTATATCTGTCCGGAGAGAGATTGCTTAGATGCCTTTCGCATTAGAGTTCATTGGATAACCTTTTCATATTGGCTTCTTAAAAGTGTGCCCCACAATTTGCAATATTCTTGTACTGTGAGGTGAATAAGACATATGGATAGTCCATAGATTGGAAGTGTGTGAGTCTCGGGAATTCGACGAGTTCAGTTTGGCTTTACGCAAGACGTAATAAAATTCACCGGATTTGGAAAATCTCCACGGCAGGCTATTTCAACTGCCGCTCAAATATGGCCACCAAAAACTGTTTCTCATTTCCGAGCTGCTAAATCTCCAAGATTGTGGACAAAGCAGTTAGATCCCTTGAAACTGAAGACCGAACTTCATCGGTAAAGCTAATAGACAGATAAGTAGTGCTATTTACTGAACCCAGTGATGCAAAATGTAACAGTTGAAAACATTTGACAAGGTCATTAGGTGTGACCACTTTGTTCACGCTAATGTTTTTGTTACAGGTAACTAGGTGTGTACAGACTGGAGAAATGATCTGTCCATCCAACACAATGTAATCTAGACTTAAACTTGTGAGAGGCAGATTTACCATCAAGATTTCTATTGTCTTTATTTACCCACTCGAATATACTGCGCTCGAATATATTTTCACGAAAACATATGGCATTTTAACTCTTAAGTTATAGAAACCACCATAGAAACAATCCAAACCCAGCCCTAATTAGTACCGTTTGTCTGAGCGCTTTGCTTTTCACCAGACTGTGACACTCAGAAGTACACATGTCAGTGGTAATCCCTTCATCTGCATCGATTTTCGCTGAAACACCGACATTTAGTTTGGCAGCAGAAATTGGAAAATTCGCACCAAATTAATAGAAGTTGAAGATGTCGATTAAAATGAGACCACGAGTGGTGTTGTCCCCTCGCACTCTCAAGACCTGCGTAACTTGATCCAAATGAGTGTGTATATCAGTGTAAAATTTCTGAAAGCAACCAAGCATTGCACTTTGAAATGGGATCATTAGGATGCTATGTAAAAGCGAAATCCTGAAATCCTCCATGCAACTGATGAAAAAGATAGGTACTGGAAAGTGGCGTTCGTGTTCGTATTCTGTCCATCTGAAAACACTCATGTAAAGAATGTATCTGTCACCGAAAGACATTAGACCCTCCATGGCTCCCTAGGTCCTGGAATTTGGACAACTGATCGCCGCACAAAAATCAGTTGAGTCCAAAGTACATCTTTTTATCAACGGTTCACCACGGCGAACTGCCTGAAAACCCAAGTGACAGTAAAAATATCAACCGAGTGCAAACACTTTGCCAATATTCCTTCCTTAGTGTTTGTGGGCTAACTGCAAATCTTATGGAAGTTTCGAGTTCGGTGTCATCAGGAAAGATATAAAGATTCTTAGTGCCCTTTTTTACACTCGTCGATACTGGAGAAGGCAAGTATTCCGTTGTGACAATGTGAAACTACCTTTTGTCATGTTCGACTCTGAGAGATACCCATATGGGGACTGCCATTGTATCACAATCTTACTTTGTCAACTGAAATGTCTGTTTGCGTATCCTAATGTCTCCATTAGGTAAGAAATTAAACATGATCATGCCAGGTCCCATTCCGCTTTGGGGCGCGTTGAACGTGAGTTATACTGTCACCGAGGTAATTTTTACTTCGTTGCCGAAGTCCAGGAGGGAACCAAATTACAATGGTGAAAATCTAATCATGTAATCAAAATGTAACCGAAACACGCAGGTTATCAATTAACCTGCTGATATGAGGTTTGAAATCGTCTTAACTTCCATTCACATTTTACCCGAGAAAGGTATTTTAAGTTTCCCAACCAGTTACACGTTCTAACTCTATTTGCTTTCTATGAAAAGGTAGCCCAAATAGCACTGTCAAAAACCCCAATTCAGGTTGCACTAAAACGTGTTCGAAAAACGTCAGCGTTATGTGCATACATTCGGTTATTCATATAAACACTGTTCATTTTGTTTCCTCTTTGCTGTGGATCAGTAGTAGTTTATGAGCGTTGCTCTTAAGCTCAGACGAGAACCTGGGATGAAGCTTCATATGAGTTGTCATCTAAATGGTCTGTTAAAATGGAACATCACGTGATTCCGTACCAGTCCTTCATTGGTTTTCTAGGGACACAGACGGTTAGTGCACGGTAATCGACTGCAGGGAAATGACTACGAAATTACGGAGCGTATAAAATGATGATCCGTAAATGGTCTGCTACCTTTGATGATCAAAATAGATTCTTTCACAATGACTTGAGGATTTGAATTTTCGAAATTTTTCGGAATAAACAAACCAGCCACAAAAAAATTTCCCGTCGTGACAGGAAATATCTTAGACAATCAAAATATTGCAGTTTAATTGTTGTCCTAAATTGTGGCTGGAGAAACAAATCGCTTACTCGCTCATTGGGCGAGAAACGCGAAGATAGACGCTTGAGGAAGATAAAAGTTTTGGCTTTGATGGGGTTTAGGATAAAATAACACTGGTTAGGAGACATTTTCCGCTTTTCTGATGTCGATCAAAAACCACTTTTAGTCACTCTCCACTCAGACAGTTTTCCGTCGCAAATCTTCGAAAAAAGTAAAATAGCATCAAACTCTAGTGGAGATAAGAATGCTTTGTTTATCCCGTTCTGCTTTATGCCACGATTGGTGCATTCGTGTGTGCGTGTGTGCACGTTTTGAGTGAGGATAGAAGCTCTACAATCGCGGTCAGTGGGTCAACGAAAGCAAATTGTTTCCGGTTACTGATTTCCATGAACAAATCGCTAAAAGAAACTGGTGTCCTTGTTTTCTTCTCCTCCTTTATTGGATTAGGCCTCA
Source organism: Fasciolopsis buskii (assembly GCA_008360955.1). Taxonomy (NCBI): domain Eukaryota; kingdom Metazoa; phylum Platyhelminthes; class Trematoda; order Plagiorchiida; family Fasciolidae; genus Fasciolopsis; species Fasciolopsis buskii. The sequence continues at coordinate 86,966 of LUCM01003745.1, forward strand.
TCTTCTGTGATTTTTTATTTCCCCAAAAATTTGATATATTTCAGGCTATTTTGAAAGTTTCATTTTGGCATAATTTTAAATAAACAAATGTCAGGATCTAGTGGAAAACGGTTTGAATTAATGCAGTGAAATTTCATGTTTGGCAAATTTTTCTACGGTCAACTAAGATGAAAAAAGTAACCTCTTGGTGTGAGAAAAATGATTGGGCTTCTGTGGATTTCATCGGAGCCACTTTTCGATTATACTTGGAGACTTCGGAGAGCGCCATGTTATCCACTTCGTCATTTTCGTGAACCTGGGCTTCATATTGCACTTTCTGGAATAACCGAAATAGATGACGATGAATGTTTTAATCGCGCAGTAGGTGGGGACAGAATACATGTAATGAATATAAAATATGGCTGTAAATGACAGATAGTTCTTTCACTTATTTTGTGAAGCCCCATCACAAACTTTCCTCACTATCCTATTTAGATTTTCCATAATCAAAAATCAATTGGAATGAGCTATGAAGTCAATGAAATAAAAAAACTCTTCTTTGAAAAGATATATTGATTTGTTTGCTTTCGCTCGACGTCACAAACAAGGTGGACCGGTCAGCAAACTAGTTACAATCAGCTTCCCAATATTTTTGTAGCTTTTTGGGAAGCTCGTGCAAGTTTAGCACAATTTCCAGTATAATTTACTTTTTTATTTTTTTTCAATTAGCACATGGCTGTTTGCGATAAGGGCATTTTCGTAAATCACGTGAACTTTAGTTTCCACAAGGAAAGAAGTAAAAAAAATTGAAAATGAAGATACACAGGTGATTAAAGATCTAAAAATATCGGACCAAATAAGTTCGTGTCCGAGGCCAATTCAACATCACCTGACAGGCTGGATGTGCCACCATCTCGATTCTGAAGGTCCAACTGCCGCGTGATGTTCGCTACACTTGCTGGACCCTAGCTCATGAGATTCCGCTTGGCTCCCGCGCACTGCAGATCAGGACACTCGCAACGTCTTATGGAGAAGCCCTGAGTTCACGAATGTTACAATCCCATTCTCCATTTCCAGCTGAATATCATGGTTACACCTTGCATATCAGAAGACACTATATGGCAAGGAAAGTGTTACGCAAAAATATTTAATACAAGAAATCAGTGGCTACGAGAATGTTGCTAATCTGTCAAAGTTCCACTGGTTGAGTTCAAATCTTTCCGGCTTTTTTCTTTTGTGGAGCACCCTGATTCAACCCCATTCTCACTGTTCATTCCCATATACTTGCGTTGGCCAAAATATCTTTTCAAGGTCAAAAATATTCTCTTGTCATGAATTTTCGTCTAGCTAAACCAAATTTCCTTCAACTAAACATAATCGGAATGACGTTAGGAGTATATCGAAAAATCGATGCGCCATCTATTGGTTTCTATTGCGAATGATACACATTTGATTGTAAAATTCACCTTGAGAAAGACTATCCACAGTAGTCGAAAAGTCAGTGCAGCATATCTACCAACAGCACTATTTTGTTAGCTTTATGTCATTCACAATAATAAATACCGTGCACTTTCTTTAATCGAGATGAAGCTGCCCTTTTTTCAATCGAAGCAATCCAGCTGGGTAGGTAATCGATTGTAGTGACAGTTGAACGTGACCAGGTTGGGTGACAGTTACTATACACTCATTAGTTAGTATCGGCAAACCCCAGTGAGAAATAAAAATTGACCTACTAACGTATTCGCACTGCAACTTGTGACATTTTTTTCTTTTCCATACGGAGAACTATTCATTTAACAGTCAAATTCCTCCACGCAATTTACTTCAACGCACTTGTTACTCACCCCTGGTGTTAGACCATTCCATGATCAAAATCCAAGTAACTACTAGTTGGGCAGCTTGGGTAAACATTGGGTCTAATCGTAGTAACGTGAATCAGTTAGAACAAAAGCATATAAGTTTGAAAAATGACGAAGAACTAATTCGACTTTTCAGTCAAGTCGAGCTAAGTTAGCTCAAGCTAGGGCGATTGGATATTCGATTTTCTCTCTATCTATAAGATAGTTTTTGTTCAGTCATGAAATCCAATGTTTGTCGAGTTATTTTTGTGAACCTACACACACTAACAAAATCCTGCATCCACATAACGCAAAAAATGACAAAATGCCAATGACCGAATTTTGAAATAATTAATCGGTTGAACTCAAAATGTTCTATGATTATCCGTTCTAGTATTTCACTCAGGTTTGCGGCCTGTGATCAGACGAACTGTTCCACAACATCTGACTTAGATCTTCGTAAGCTTTGAGGTTGAGTAAATGATGTGCTCGTAAGCATACCTACGAATGATTGCAGAGTACTTTTGCAAACCAAAATGAAATGCTCATATAGTTACTCTTCCAGCGTCTTTTATGCGTTGGAAAAATCTAATAGAAGCCTTGGAACAAAAAATTCACTTGACTTCTGAGCACTGAAAAGTAGACATCAAAAATTAGAATCAAACAATAAACCACCGGCTTACTCGGAAATTCAATAGTGCAACGCTATTTTGCGCACGCCTTGCGTACAAGAATGACGCAGGTGACTATCCAATCTGGCGGGAAACACGACTTCGATTAAACCTGATTCGCGTCACTGGACTAGTTTGCTGGATTCATTCCGCCAGAACTAAGCGTCACTGATGGCTAAATTGAAAGGATAACATGATATATCATACGGTGTTCTGAGTTTTTCGAAACATTTGGAACAGAAAACTTGCTTAACCATTGCGCATCCAAAAGCTGACACGACCAGCCGGAACCTAACGGGTGAAATCCTGCCTTTACGGGGAGTGGCACTCTTGAACCCGGCTACCGTAGATATTGTTCTAGCAGATATACCAGATATATCTAAAATTTATAGCATCTGACACATGAGGTCAACTTTCGAATATATAGTCTGAAATTGGATATCTGGTTCTATTTGTCATTCAGCTCCACGTGTCGCCTGCAAAACGATGTAAAGCCCTTGGATGCAGAAAGCACCTATGCAACAATAAGCTTGGGAAATTTTCGTGTTTATCTGTTCAACACAATTCTTGTTCGCCTTTCCCAATGCCCGTTTTGACTGACAAATCATTTACACCAGTCAACTGGATGGTATGGTTGCTTGAAGTTTAAAAACATATTTCGACATTTCACCTCTCCAGTGTGATTTTGAATGCACAGATCGTCCGAATAATGTACTTTCAGTTTGCGCGTGTTTACTTTGCTCGGCTGGCTGTATGGTCTCTTTTGCGCCTAACTCTTTCGTGAACCTCGTGGATACTTCCGTTTTATCTGCTATTTTGCTATACATTATTTGTCTATCTTATCCAATTTCGTGAAATTTGCTTAGCACTGCTCTGCTCTCTGCTCTGTGTGTGTGTGTATGTGTGATTCGAGTATTCGCGCGGGATGTTCCGCAGGTGCGAGTGTGTTTGCCTGTCGTTTTTCGTGTTTCTATATTGCCGGTGGGCAAACTTTTCTTGGGTTGGTTGAATATTTTCTAAATAAAAGTTGATTTCCAGTAAACCATGTGCCCGTTCCAGGTGGTCCGCTCTGTCACCGCAACCCTTTATTGTATGGAACAGGAAATTGGTCCATTAATTCTCGACCCATCGTGGTCAATCGTTTCTGTCTCAGCTTTTCATTACTTGAATTAAGAATTTTTCCAAATACGCTTAACATCGAATTCGGCAATTAATTAGGATCCATCTCACAGAGGAATCAAAGATCCCGATGAATTGTCGATATACTAATCGGATGAAGGAAAAGTTCTCATGTCTGTGGACTAGATACATTGTCTATTCTCTTTCTCGCTCGTTATTTTCGTCTTTCATAGTGGTTCAAATGACACAATCACAGAAAAGATTAGAGTGCGTTTAACTTAGATAATTGTTTCAAATGACCTGAAAACTACGGTGCCTTCTCCATAGGTCATTCAATGGTTGTACGATGGTACAGTTAGTCACATTATCGATTACTTATTCGTAAAAATGGCCGGACTAGATGACGTTCTAACAATACTAAAATTATTCTCAAATACTTAATTGAATTTATCTATTAATAATGCGGGAAAATGGGCAGTGAGTTACAAAGTGTGCTGAGGCCAGTTCTAGCTATCGAACGAGAATCCCATCAGCCATGAAGAGTACCTAATCCCCGATATTCACGTTCAAACGCAGCGAATTCAATTCCCTGACCAATTTCTAGCTCACGGGTGCTTATTTTTAGAGCGACTGTTGTAATAGTTGGTTTTCAAAATTCTTCATGACATCGGAGGTAATCATGAAAAAACGCGAACAGTAAAGACAAAATTGAATAACTTAGTCAGAAGTAGAAGATCTTGCCTGATTCGCTTTCAATAGACATCCACGTTTTACTCACTACGTTTACCTGAAGTCAATCTGCCGGAAAATTGTCGTCTCTGTTATTCTGTTATTCGTATTGCTTCGCAATCAGTAAGGCGAGTCAGCACCTGAATTTTATTGGCCATCCGAATATGGTTCATGGTGATTATGGTAAAAAAAATATTATAAAAACTACCACGTGCAGTAACCATGTCCTGTTCTGACTCCGAATGTTTCCCGGTTTTTCGACCTTGAAACATTGCGGTTAGAAAAAAAGCAATCGAATCCGGGTGCTGCGTGTGACTGGCGGAAACACGTGCCATCACTTGTATTGTTTCGAAAAGAAACTTATTTCATCCATTAATGCATCCACAATCCCACCCACCCAGCTCCCCCTCCCACCCCAACAAATACCAACTGTTCTACTATGGAGATAACACAAACATGGAGAATTGAAACGTATTAAACCGATGAAAAATTGGATCAAAATACCGAAGTTAAACCGATGCTTGTTAAATGAATGGGAATTGGATGTGCGGTTATCACAAATGACACATTTGAATGTCCAAATAGTTGGTCGGTTGTAGTTGTTCGGTATAGTGCCGATTGGACTAATTAATACAAAAGTGAGGAACAATGGTTATTGGCCGTAACAGTCAATCATTTAGCACACCCTCGGAGTTCGAGAAGAACTCACAATAAATTGGTAACGGAAATTTTTACCGAATTAAACCAACAATTGATCATATTGCACTGTTTTTTCCTAGGCTATATCCCCAATAACAAATGTACCTTTGCTCTCCATCGGTAAATTTGAATCACCTGGCATAGTCATGTCTGAGCGTCTTGTCTGCGGATTTCTGAATTGTGACCGACTACGTTATTAACCATCGCTACAGGACTGTCCCACTGGTGGGCTGATTGGTAACGGCTCAAGTAACCCTTTCGCAGTGTGGTTAGGTTGTATGAAGTTCCGGATTACGTTGATTAAAATTCCCGCTCAGCCGAGCAATCATGCTTCCCTCGCTCACATGCTTGTTCCATGCCTTATTTTCTCTAGTTACACTTGTTACCTTTCGTGACTTGAACCGGATGCTTAGGCCATCCATTCGTTATATTCACGCCTCCACGCAATTCGTTCGTTCATACCTCCATTCTGCATCCTCATAGTATCATCTCTGTCAAAGGTCACGACGGCTTCCCTGATCCATTCTCAAATTCAGCCATGACCTCTGTTTGGACAAGGTTTACCTCTGGTCTTGACAATTATCTTGGCCGGCGGTGGCCGAACGGATAAGGTCGTGGCGTTCGGACATGAAGGTCGCGGGTTCGAATCGTACCACCGCCGGTCAAATTCTCCACTTGGCAGCCCTCTGCTGGCCGCGGCCCCCTTCCTGAAAATTGTTGTACATTGTTGTTTCATTAATAAAGTAAACAAAGACAAAGGTTAAGAGATAAAAAATGAGATCAAAGTTTCTCACGTTATATCAGCCACCGTTGTCATTCCCGCTGGAAATTAACTGTAGGATTCAGGTCTGTTTGGAATGCAATCCTAGTAGTTTCGGCTAGAACGTCACGTTCAGCCTGCAACTAAAGTCACCGAGAAAAATTATGAATCCTGATCTGGACAATTCTACAAAAGGAAGCAAACACTAACGAAAGTAACGGAATGCACTAAGTTATCTAACCGTGTGGTAATACTACAATTTCTTGGAACTAAGATCATTCAGGAATGACTCCGATGACAGCTCCTGCTCGCTCTTACACGTATTCGCCAACGTACGTTTTGACCAATCTAACTCGATCGACTGGTTTAAATGATATTCACCGGCAAGCTAACAATCAATGAATGTGGGATTCACATATGGTCTGCGCAGTCTGGTCTCCGAGTATGCATAATCGTTAGTCCTCAGTTCATGCCCAGGTCGCCTATACACTGCTCATGATTAACGGGTTGTTAAGAGTTCCCATGGTTTCTTATAAACGGTCTGGGCTTTTTTACCACTTGATAAATTTACTTAAAAACCATGATGATTTGCCTAATTACAAAAAAATCCACGGTCTAACACTTTATTCTAAGTGGCGCCAAATACCAACGTCCAGGACGACAACGTAGGAATCCATATCCATCGCAGCAGCCACAGTTGATCGTCAATTTACCCGGTTCTAAGCCCCCGAATCGGTTGTCGCGAAACATTTCATTCAGCAGGGCTAAGACAGTTTGAAATTATCCTTGACTAACATAACTTTTTCAGTCTATGTTATATTCAGAAACCCAAGAATACGGGAGAAAAACCTATGGACACTTTGCGGCGGACATTTCAAAAGTTAAAGAATAGTGAGGTCTCAGTTAAAGTGTGTCCATACGTACCACTGAGCCTCGTGGCTTCTTTCTGAAGATTATCCTCCACTGACCGACGAAAATGATCTCATTAATCGCCATGTGATTCTTACGTGGACTTATCATCCATTCACGCTCCTAACCATTCAAATGAGATTCCAGTGGGAAACTGAAAATGGAGCGCACTAGTATAGGGACGGTTAGACAGAAGAATATCAGGTACGCATACCTGAAGAGCAGAAATAACCGCGAAACCGGTCGAGTGCTTCATTGGAAATTTCGTTCATCCATCCGTATGCGAAACATACTACTGTGAGGTATAATCCACAGGTAATCGCTTCATTTAACACTAGCAACAGCAGACCCGCTTACCCTACACAGCACTGTAGGCAGTGCTCATGCATCCATGACTTAATTTTTTCATCATATATGACGTTCATGCTCAACAGTGACTGATAACATACCGTCTGGCCTTTGCATCAACCCGCCGGTCAATCAGCCATCGGCAAGCTGTTATAAAATCCAGCCATTTGTATTTGTCCGTTAGGCGGGAGATCAATAACAATGGCATGCGTCCATCTTTTTCATTACCATGATATGTAAATCATTGGTTTACGGCCAACTATCAATGCAGCACTTTTTAGTGACTAATTTTTCACTGAGCATTGGCTGACCCGAAAGTCACTGACTGGAAACAATCCGAAGACTTGCTTAGCAGCCAAATGGCAATAACAATAGCAATAATAATGATGACAGAAATATTAATAAAAAAGAAGCAGTAATTAGAAAAGCTGCCCTACTTATCAGGCGGTGTGTTCGTTCATCACCGAGCAGATCAAAGGTGACACAAAATGCCTTATGGAAGCTTACTACATTTATATTCGTTGCAGATTTGCTCCTGTGGAATTTGACACCATGCGGCTGGCCGAGAGGCTTGGAACTTCATGCGAAAACCGTTTGATGTAAAGTAGATTATTATTCAAAGTAAATTTGCTGAAATCAGTTATACAATATGATTTCCGTCAACCTAAAACTAACAATAAGTGGTCCAGGTTGGCTGCAATTATCAACGAATTAAAAAACCAATTACCTATTTCGATTATGGTAGGTATCCTTTCTGCTTAATCTGCCACGGTGATGTGTGTGTGTGCTCGAAAGTGTCTTCCGCCGTACAACAGATTTGGGAACAACTCGGACCAGTCGTTATGTTAGCAACAAACTAAATCAGTACACTCAACACAAGACAGAACTGATAAAAATAAAAATCTTGCTATTAAGCTTTGTGTCTAATGAGTGATAAATGCATAATATTTTGAAAAGTGGGCCGCTACCATTAATAGTTTGGCTAACTGGGAGAGAAAAGTCATACCCGTGATCATTACGTTCAATCGCAACGGTTGTATTCACTTCCACATGGTCGTCCAACAGAACGACGACGGAAGTTTGCACATAATCAAGAACGAATTTTGATATGAACCGCAAAAATGGTTCAAAGTTTAGTGTGAAAAACTTCTTGAAGAAGTTTCCAACAAGTGCCACTGTTAAAAAGTGAGAAGTCTTTGCGGATGACGCTGCAAGGCTGACTTAGCTCTGAATATTCGCAGGCAGAAGACCACAATATGAAACCAGAAATAGGCACATCATTTTCCTGAATTACTTATCACCTTGGTGTACACGGCTTTCGTTACACTCAACCTATCGACGAATGTAGAATAGATTATGCCGAGTTGGTCATTTTTCATAAGACCCAGTGGAGGCACTCACCGCAACTTCTAGTGATTGCACAAACCATTTGGTGAAAATATAAAATAAGGCAAACTCACGTAGAATCAGCCGGCACATATGGGGTACATGATCAGCCTGCCGGCTGTACATACTCGCATGAAATTTACACAGGCCATTGACACTACACAACGAATCATGTGGTTTTCATGTTCTCGGACTACGTCTGGATGGGGAATCAAGCAGTTATGATTTGTAATAGGCGATGCATCAACATATGCTGGTTGTGCATAAGTGTACAAGAGGTAGAGTTGCAACGTGATCGCCTTCGTCCTCGAACATGGCCATCATCAGCGCAGACATATTACACTGACCACCGAGTTTTTTCGATAGTAACTCCATCGGATGGTGGGCACTCAACCGACCACTCACTCGGTTCTCGGTTTAAACTGTGAATCAAAGACGCGTCACCAGTACATGTATCCAGAGAAACATTGTTTGAACGATCACCATGAAAACTACCAACTACGATTTAGCACCGCATAAGTCGATCTCCTTTATGACTCGAAATGGGTCGATATGCTACGCAGATTGCGCTAACCTTTTCCAGGAGTGTTCTATCCTGGGCGGTTCTAATGGATTTTTGTGAAAACCCATTGGTAAACCTCAATTGAGCCACAGTCATATGTTCTCTCTCATTCACGGAAGCATCGTCTTCTTTTGTAGAAACCTACAAATGTTGACTGCACTGCCTCTCCTTTTGTAGAAACAGTTTGTCACACATCACTCCCGCAGCTCACTCAGACTCGATGGTTCTTGACGGGGCAGTATCACCAAACATGGGTCCAAACAACTGAACTCTGTTATTGATTTCAAGTAATTTCTTTGAGTGTAAAATTGACACTGGACTGCAGGCGATTGCGAGCTTGTTTAATGAATACTAATGAATAACGTTCTCTCATGCCCTGTCGATACTGATTTTGTGAATCGAGGAAACTGAACTGCGCTTAGATAAACTACTTTATCTAATACACATCAAAAGCTTACTCCACATTTATCGTTGATTCAACCGGAGGACATGAACCAAGAGTTGATGGACAAGTGATTGTTCATGAGCTCCAGCACATCCTCGTGGGTGCTAGCCTCATGGATTATCGATCACAAGAATTGCACAGATCCAGTGGACAAAATGAAATCGTCGCCCACGATCACGTCCGTTGATCGACAGAACTTCGTGCGTATCCGAAAACAAAAAACAAATAAAAAGTATATTTTAGAAAAATGACTTTCAAAGCGGGCATAAGTCACGCTTCAAAGATCGTCGTTTGATAAGTGCAATTTGCCCACCAGTTTTTTGTTTAACTGATTCACACAAAGTACTTTTCACATGACTTTTTGTCCGCATCGAGTGAATTAGCTTGCCCAGTTGGTCTGTAATAATTCATGCGTCTATCAGGTACCTGACTGGGTAAACACCGGCAATTCATAATTCCGATAAGATAAGGTGACTGAGTTTATCTGCCCGGACATTTTCGTTCACCTACGCAGTCCGTAGACGAACGTGCACAGATCATCCGCGCAAGTGAAACAATGAGTGCAAAATGACTTTATCGGATGAACGAAGTGTCTAAGGCGCAAACTGTCTGCTCACCGAGAGTAGATCCATTCCAGTCTGGCAAGCAAGCAGACAGTCAAAAACAAACCTAATGACCAAAAAATTTTTTGCAACAAAATGCAAGCGTAATGTAGCAAATAAAGCGGGATATGGTCCGACAGTGTGATCCGTTACGAATTATTTCAGTTTCGATTTACTGAGACAACTACCTTGCTAACATAGGCAGTCAGTGTAATCGATAAGAACCATAAATTGTACCGATTTTTGAGAGCTAGCTTTTGTCCTCAGCCACAGTGAAAAAACAACGGAAGTTCACCCGCTGAGATTGGTTTGAAGTGAGATCGTTTAGATTTTTGGTAAATAAATCAAATAATACAGATTCAGATAGGTTTTCATTAAACTATTGCGGATATAGATAGATAGATAGATAGATAGATAGATGGATAGGATAGGATAGGGTAGGGTAGGGTAGGATAGGGTAGGATAGGATAGGATAGATTAGACAGGTGGCGCCTGAATTTTCCTCCATCACTATAGTTCCTTTCAGAAATGCACACCGCATTTCCACGTCGAGTAGTTTATTTGATTTAATATTCATTAATAATCGCCGGCAGCAAAATCAACCTCATTGCCGATTTTCTAAGGTGAGCGTCAGATTAATTTCTCTATGTGACAATCGATTTCCGTTAGAATTTTTAAACGTGTTTTATTTTTGACTTCAGTCATCTAATAGATGCACAGTGGTTCATTTTCGAATCACTGCTGCTGTTGTCAGATGCTCGATATTGTCCGACTGATTATTTAGGTTTGTGAGAGCTAGCTATGAATGGCCTTGATCATATTCTAAACGTGCATTTTCGAAATGTGTGCAATTTATTTGTACACGAAGCACTAAATAGTCACGGATCGGACATGGGCACTGCAACAGCCTGTATGCAACTAGGGGCAGCAATCGGGGTAACCACAACCACTCATCAGACCTATGCAGCATGATCCAATAGCAGAATTAATCACGAGATCCATGTCATAACCTTGGAACATACCGACCCAATCAGAATTTAGGTATAGGCCAGATGATACAAAAGCATCCGTACGTGCAGTCTTCACAAGCCTGTCTGTCTGTTGTGTCGAGCAGACAGTCATTATGTCAATGTGCATGGATTAACCGGATCAATCCTCAAGAAATGACGGCGGATGGCTCGTGTTCATCCACGCAGATACACAAAGCTCAGTCTCGCAATTGCTGGGGTGTTCAAATTTATTTATTCTGCAGACAGCAATCTAAAATAATGCCCTAGCGGAAGCCAAATAGCAGACCGGAATTCATTGGATTAGACCCAGACTGAGCCCGAACAAACAATTGCAGATAAATCTATCTCCGTTGAGAATGATATTTCGTAAGTCAGAAAATGTGATGAGATGTCCACTCTACTTTAGCCGCAAATCCTCAATCGGTTCTTTCTTGCGGCCGCTGTCTCCAATTCCCATCAACTCTATTGAGAAAGACCATGTTGAGCAGACAAAAAGTTCGTTTATTAATCAAAACTAAATAGTTTATATTAGTGTACGATAAGCAACACTCATCGACTGATTATTCTACTGGCTGAATCGGTCCCTCGGCACTCATAGACTTTGGCACGCAGTGTTTTTGCTCCGTTTATCCATTGGCATGATCAACGCGAAGTCATCGCAGCTGTGTTAATCTCGTTCCCGAGTAGATGTTACGACGAGTCAGTACCCACTACCGTGACAAATGATTCATCTGATATCTTGATACAAACAGTCAAACACAGTGAAAAGGCACCTCAAGAGTTGATTTATCGTATTATTTCCTTCACTTTAAGCGCTAAATAAACTTGTGATACTCAACACTGGAAAGAATCAGTAGCTTGCAGACTGTTTGAATGAGAGGCTCCAGCGAAATTTTCTTCTACTCAACCATTTCTCTATCTATAACTCAATCAATCAATATATCTATTTATCCATTTGTTTCTACCTATCTATATATCTATCTATCCACGCGTTTCTTTCTACCTATCTATCTATTTTCCTGTCTGTCTGTCTACCTGTCAACCTATTAGTCCGCTTATGGATTTATGCATTACAGAAGTCTGTGGACTGATCGTGTGCCACTGAATCCATGACAAAGGAGGGAAATAATGAAGCAGAAAAGAAATGAAAGCACACCGTGCAGAGTCAAACGGTCTAACCTGCAAGGCACTAGGAAGATCTGGGGATTTTGCAACCCACTGGATATGGGTGACTGGTCGCTTACTTTCTGCTGCCTTCCGATGTGGTTAGACTTACTGGGTACCCAGTATATCCTTCCCCTCATAGTCACCGCTGTGTACATAGCTGTGTATTTCTTAAGGCGACTGTAGTTAATTTGGAATGAAAATTTAAACATCTCTCGACGAGTGACCAGCAGAATTCACCACAGCCGATGGAGAGCGATGGGGTTTGTCATGTCACTCTGATGGGAGCACCGGAGACGAAAGAGTTTTTGCGTAAGAATTCCTTAACAAAGTTTATTTGAAATTTACCATCGTTTGGAAACATTCCGAGAAAACCTCAAGTCTGATGACCTTTTTTGAAGCCTGGAACATCTTCCACCGAAGTATCGCGACATAGATAGGCTTCGGCTTCAGTAGACTTCAGTGAGTCGTGGTTCCAGGTTCGCTTATCCCATGCAGCAAGGCGTGTTAAATACAATGACCTGGGACTTCGAAACTTCTTGTTCATTGACTTATCTGGTCGTACTGACAATAGAGATTCATTTATCTACGAACAGGTCAACACTAAGATTCTCCACTCTATTATGAAAACCACTACATATTCTTCACACATCGATGAATGCGCCTAGTTATTGGATCAGATGCATGTTAATCCACTAGTGGCCGTCGGACATCCGATTCTGATTTGTAGTCACATTTTGCTTAGCTGTGCAACCGCCAGTTCGTCTGCAGTCCATTGTGTATCTGATCCGAAAGAAATCTAACCTTAAGAGCATAAGCATATAAAATGTAAATTCGCAGTATATGTTTGACATTCAAAGTGCACGTTGCGAGTACGGATCGAAATTGGATGGTTCTGTAAACGTAAATCCAAATTAACTTGTTCGTGAGTGTGTGTGTGTGTGTGTGTGTGTGGAACATGCTAGCCAACTTACAACAGAGAGATAAATTTCGGAATGATCACCATAAACAGGGCAACCAATTATGAAGTTCCCTCAGAAAAGCTTTACATCACTTAGCACTTTGGTCTTATTACCATGAAAATTGCTTGAAATGTACTGTTTTTTCCTGTTCAACGGGAACCCATAACTATAATTTGGGGAAATATAGAACTTTTCCCTATATATATATATATTTATATATATATATATATGGAGTAACGAATCACTCACAGTCGCTCACAGAAAACCAACCCGAAGAGACGCGAACACAAAACGATAACCACAGAAAACTAGACCTCCAGCCCAGTAGGGTATTCGGCATTAGACCCAAGATGAGTGAACAGGCTTGCTCGGCTGCTTACACTAAAATTAGTGTAAATTTGAGGATTAAAATAATATCTCATTCCAGAAGTACAATACTATCCAGTTTGTTCAAAAGTCCACACGCGCCCAACTCCGATTAATAACTCCCAAAGTATCTCATATTTGGTAAAACTAACACCAGGATGAACCTTTTCCGCATCTATTTGTGGATAAACTAGTTCTCTCCAACGCTAACTTTGTACCACCTGTCCCCTGCAGACTCGGTGAGTATTCTTCTACTGATCTTGTTTTGTTTTTTAGTTTGTAATTTCCCATTGTCCCACACATTTTTCTGTGTTATCGAACTATTTTGCTAATAAATTAGAGAAACAATTTCTCAAAGCCACTTATTAACGGTGCTGGTATACCCATGTCTGTTTTGTTCTGCTCTGTTCTGTTCTATTTTCAAAATTCCTTACTGACCATTCGCTGGTTATTCTCCTCGCAGGATATTCATATACGGAATCATCTCTTTGCGGTTACGCATCAGGTTTGCTGACGATATTTTCTTTCTTTGACATGTTTTTGATTCCCCATGAATGGAGAATTTCAACGCAAATCTTTCGCGAATAGATTGTTTTATACCCCAATTTGGGTGCAAGAATGAATTCATCTAAATGCCTTCGATAAAGTTTCTGACTTATTCGTTCACCTTTCCTCGAAACACATCCTGTCCCAATGAACTCCCCATCCTCGTCAAAAAGTTTGTTCGATCAAGCATTTGGTTTTTGTCGTAGATACCAGCCTGGAACGGAAGCTTGATGTTTGTCTACGCAACGGAGGAAACTCCGGAATTGTAAACACCACCAGCACTGATTTCCTCATTGTTTCATCAAGGTTCTCTCTCTGTTCCTTTTTGTCTAGTTGACCCGAAAATTACGTGAAGTTGTGAAAAAGGGCTTCAAAGAATTCTACAGCGCACAGGTCAGTTGCCAGTTGTGTTTTGGCCCTACCGTTCGATTTCCTTCTAAACAAGTTTCCCAATCAATTGACTGAAGTTTGTCTAGTCTAGTGCAGGACTAAACCCATTTATTGTAGACTGATTTTCTTTGTCTTTCCCACCATTCTGCCCGATCGGCTTTTTTGAACATTTCTATCAAAATTGTTCCGAAATTAAACTGACTGCGGAAACGAAAGTGAAGTCTTTATAAATAAATAGCTGTTTTTAACCTGGCGCAAACAGTGTCGGAAGACACTTCCCCACGTCCAATGTATATGAACAAAAAAGATAAAGAAAGTGATTGTATAATTTATCTTTGATTGGTGCGCACATCTTTAGTATAATTTGCTAAACCGGCCGTAGTGCTACTAGTACGTACGACAAACGTGAAGTTACCGAGATCCTACTATCGCTGTGCTTGGCGTGTAGATTGCAAAAGCAGCCGTTTTAAGGTCAAACTACACACAGAGGTCAAAGTCATATATGGGGCAGGATTACTATAAACCGGCAAACCCAGAGAGTTCTGACAATGCACTGGAGATTTCACTTGATATGGTGATAAACTGTTTGTGATCGAAATGCCGAGCTCATCAGCGACAACACGTAACCAGTCAACCTAAGCTACGAAAATCGTTGACACTAAAAACCATCGAAAAAAACAGATTTGTGCTTTCTCGTCAAAGATTGGGACGAATAAACAGACTTGCCAATGGGTCTAAAGCTTGCTAGCATTCTCCTTTCAACCTTGAAGAAAGCAAAAGGAAAATAAAACAGGAAATCAAGTGTTAACGTCGATGCATGAAATAAAGTTTTCATTGTAAAAACAACGGTGTCAAACTGTATGTCACTTTCAACGGTACACTTTTAAACAGCATTTTGACAATCTAAAACAAGAATATAGCTTTGAACTGATTTTACGTGCGCCGTTCTCGCCGAGGACATGTCTCAATCAAAATGCTAGTCGTATCAAGGACATATGTTAACGGCAGAGGCTATACTTCACCAATTTTGGAACAGTAACGGGATGCAAAACCTACACCTCACGGCTCGGAAAATTAGTACTGTAGGCATACGACAGAGAGAAAACAGTCCACTAATCGAAACTTCAGAATCAACCTGATATATCCAACTTCATTTGTGAAAAAAATGGGGCTAGAAACTGAGACACGATATTCTACCCAACCGATCGAAATTGATGGTTAGAACGCTGACGAAATAATCAGTAAGTAACTGGGCTCAGCTAAGAACCGCACTAGGCAAACGTTGCAACCGATGATTTTATGCTAAACCATTCCTCCACCCCGGCAATTCCACTGATAAAAGAAACCCGGACAAACCTACTCGTGGGCAACAGAGCTGTTCGTGTCAACCCAAATATGGGCACAGAACTACAAAGGAGGCCCGAAATGACAACCGCATTAAGCGAAGCAAACACATCTATGTGAAATCGATGTGACGCCTTTGTGAAACGAAACAATCTGTCAAACGAGTCAACCGTTCAAATTAGTCTAAGTGACAACGAATAGGCGACCAATAAGGGTAGCTTTGACGATCCCTTGCAAGCGAAAAAACTATGCAACCGTTACTAGTGGATGATCAGTTCGTCACTACAATGAGATAGGGTTAAAATCAGAACAACCGGGTTCTATTTGTGTCAAACGTGCCGAATGAATGATCTATAAATATGCATGAAAGGTCAATAGAGAGTCGAAAATCATATACAAAAGAGTACAAAACATCGGAGAAAAAAATCTCTACGAAATACTAGCTGACATAACCTTTTTTGTCTAGCCCGGATCAGGATGATTCATTCGTGGTCAAACTGTTCGTACTCAAATCTCCAAACACAATGTGGTTACTTAGCTATCAAAACATAAAAGAAATAAGACGACAGCCTCAAAGTGAAAAAGCTGCATGTTAAACTGTCATACTCACCGCAATTTTTTTTACCGTCGATTGCATCGATACGACCAAGAGTTTTCTAAATCAATCTTGTTGAGTTAAGGATACGAATTATTAACCCGTTCAGGCTACTGTCCTCCCGGTCAGATGTCAAAAATTAACGCGATCGTTTTCCACCTTAGGCTGACTTGGCGAAAAATCCATGCGCGTATTTTATCAAACATCGTGAATTGTTTCCCGAATAAAAACTAAACTGATCACTAACGCCCAGCGGTTTCGGGTCCAAACTTGGAAACTTGGTATCTAAATAAAATAAACAATTCACCAACTCATGAGCCCAGGCATGGATTAAGCACACGGGTTTACCTGAAAACCTCCAGGTCATGGGGAATGATCTAGTAACCGCGATTTTCTGTTTCCTCCAACTGGTTCCTAGCCTTGTTCGCCATTTTCCTAGTGTACCAGAAAAGCACAACATATTGCTTATTTTATATTCTTCCTTCCCATGCGGTGTTTGGCCAGGATCCGATTCACGTATACCAAAAGGCACAGAATCCGCGGTTGCGGGTCAAAGGCCTATTAGGGCATTCCATGTGAGAGCAACGCCAGTGTACCGTCTGGGCCGGTATTCCATGTTGATTTCCGCTCATGACTGGTCGCTAGGAATGTGTTATGAGAAATGACTATGGGTACTGTAGCGCAGATTCCAAATAGTAATTTTCCAGTCTAATTGAGCAGAACGAACGTTCGGGTGTTGCAATTTATAAATTTATTTTGGGCATCCCAAATTCTTTTCTACTCCTTCACACAATAATCATTTCCTGTCTAATCGTCTCCTCTGTATCTGATAGCACTAACTCTACTCGGATACAACAGTGGCTAGAACAGTTTTATGAAATAAATTCCCCAAAATCCAGTGGTAATTGACTGCGTTATTGTTGATAAAAAAGTGAAATCAGTTCTATGGATCATACCAACCGATCTTATTAAACAAAACATACGACTCCTGAAACCAGTTGGACAAAACATACCTGCCGCACGTGTTTTTACGCATCACACCCACGACTCTAAATAGTAGCATGAATGATCATCACTTTATCTAAGCTTTCTATTTATTCAGATGCAAACGCCGAGACCTGCCTTGGTCTGACATTCGCAATGGATGATTTTAAAAACTGTTTGTCCCAGTGAATGACAGCGTTGTTTGTTCCATTGTGAGCCACTGGAAGATAAGAGATGTTTCAGCAGTTGTACTTGCACAATGCATACCAATATCTCCCCAGTGATATATAATACTTTATGCAGTATATCAGAGTGCGTACGGACAAGTTCGCTGGCATATACAGTGCATATCCACTGAATATTATAACGGTTATGTATATGAAAACATGGAATGCATAGATGCAGGCGGAGTAAAGTCTGCTTGGACCAAGAAAGAATTTTTTCGACTCTAGGCTTTAGAATGCACGATAATTTGAATCCTGATCGTGAAGAAGGAATCCCATTTTTTTTCTATTTCCAAAATCAGTCATTTAGTGCTATTGAAATCAGCTTGGAAATATTTTTGCATTGTTTCTGGAGCCATAAACAGATTGCAACCTTGCTGTCAGACACGGGTATTGCACAGTAGATATGGGACAATCTAAGCAGAGATTTGCATTGCACTTCTCCTGCCTGGGCCTCCTTCCATTTTCAAACACCAAATTCGAATACCCCGTATTCCGTCAAACACGTGAATTTTATACATAAATGGACGTTGCTGGATTTTAACTTTTCGATGCCCTTTTGAGGGCAATAATAAAGTTTCAAAACTGTTGTAACAATCAGCAGGAACGAGACGGAGTTGACGGACGAGGAATTAGAGCAAAGAGGCCCATTAGTGTAACGGCACAACAACAATAATCAAAAAGCAAATTTGCGTCCCAGTCTTCCTTACAAATGAAATGTCCTTCAGTATCATCTAACAATTCCTGTTCGTCAATCAAGTATGGAAACAGGGGCGAGAAAGTCGTCTTATCGAGCAGGCAGTACGTTAAGTTGAATTAATCAAGTTCCCTTAAAGAACACTCCGATTCAACATTGGCTATCACCGAAGCAAATGCTCCGCCTTCATCTCAGATAATCTTTAGCTTTGTTTGTACCGGGAGCCCCAGGTGGTGATTATGGTGAAACCCTTACTCGTCATGCTTTATCTGGTTGAAACGCCTGACCAACGCTAGCTCCTCGGTACAAATAACATCGCATATAACACAGCTACTCGCTGATTGCATTTTTTCACCTGCTTGTGGTACTTTCCAAAGTCTTGCTAATTTTAGTGGAATCCCGCTAGCCGGAGCAGATTCATGCAGCCAGACTAGGTGGCCGGTCCTCAGTGGTATTTTCAGTCCGTAATATTAAATTAGTCTCCGTCGTTTCGGCTGTATATGAACTCGCGCTAGAGCCTTCCTTGTTTATCCAAGCCCTTCATCCATCAGACTTCTTTGATTGCTGAAGTGGATACATTTGGTGCAGTGAGCGGCCGGATATCTGGCGGTGAGAGAATTTTGCTCTCCATCCTGTGTTAATAAGGAGGTCCCTCTTTTTTCCTTGTATACCAAAGTGCCACACTCGAACAAACAATGGTTTAGCTTTTCTTGTTCCTCGCCCTACCCTCCAAAAATACCTTAAGCATGCTAATGACTTGCAGGGTAATAGTTACACAGGGACCTCTTGCAGATGATATGAAGTAATGGGTATTTTATTATTTTTAAAGAGCTCATACACTGCACAGGAAAGCACGTCTTCGATTCCACCTCCTTCGGCAAAATTCGGCGGACATGGTGCACCTCATCAGCAGACTCGGTTCTTCACCACAGTGTCTCCGACCGTCCGAGAACTGATGGTTCAAAGAGGAGTAACTTTGCATCATTTAATGAAACAGTCGACTAGTAAGATAGGTATTTATCATCTTGGTGTTCCCGGCAATGGTTGAATTAAATCTAAACGTACCATCCCGCCAGAAGAACCGACAATGAAGGAGCAGAATAAGTGATTGCTGTATCTTTGAATCTGTTGTATGTCTCCAATGTACCGCAGAAATTCAAGGTATCCGCCAAAAACAGGACTGCCAACCCACATGATTTAAACTGAGATGCAATGTAGCCAGGATCGCCTGGATTGTCGACCGGGGAACGACTATAACCGGACATTTTGGCCCATTATGGAAAACCATTGCATTATCCATAACATTTAGCTAATTCCGTGGGGTCCACAATGGCTTTATCCGTGGGTCATATTTTCCTATCTCCTTCCATGTCGGTTTCACATTTCCCGATCATAAGCTCTCACAAACGACTGCGGTGTGTAAGTCGGACGGCTGGGGTGCTATTGGTGTCATCATTGCGACTGTCAAACAGCTGAAAGTACAAAATGTACGTTCTCCATAATTCCCAAGGAGATTCCTAAGTATTGTACCATCTTCCGTATGGTGCTTACCTACACCATGCCCAGAAAGATAGTCCAATTCCGGAAGTTCCTTTTGCTATCTGCAATCCGCTCTCTGCAGGTCTTTGAAATTCTGCAACCACATTGGGAGCCGATGTTAGGTGAAGCTGTGGAATGGACAACCGGGTTGGCAATGCAGATACCACGTCGTGAAAATCGCCAAGATAAAGATTTCTTTTCTAATGGGGCTAACAAAGCTTTGCCTCGCATCCGTCTGCAAACATCTGCCACAAAGCTGCACCGCTGGCTTGCTCGATGGTATCGATGACCAGGATACGCTGAATTCCGTCATTTAATATGTCAGGGGAGCGTAAAATTTGTGACGTTTGCAGTACCGTGCATAGGCTGAGGCTGCACTGCCTGAATGGTCCTCGGGTTTCAACTGGCTAGAAGCAGTTACATTTGGAGTTTCGTGCAAAATAAACCGTCGTTGTTCTGATGGAAGTAGTTTGCTTGTCGTTACCCTTACATACCGTAACCCAGACACAATTCAAAATAATTCCCATCAAAAGATCCATAAATTTTTGCGCCCAACAAAACGTGATGATTTCAACAGAAGACATAAATGCCAGGATGGGTCAGCTCTACTCGGACTACGCACCCTTATAGTGCCCCTGCGATCTCTATCCCTGTCGCTCAGATCGGTTGTTAGCCCGGTATTCAGAACATCGATTGTTTCTTGCTTCGTCGAACTTCAGGGCTTTTATTCATCGGTATGTCACCTGGCATTCACCCTTTTCTATTCATCGATGGCCCAAGATTGACCACATCACAATTAAGGGGAAACAGTAGGGCTACTTACAAAAGTGCCGGAACACAGATCTCAACTGAAACCGTGCATTTGTCTGCACCACGCTAACTGCTTAATTTAGTGGGCACACACACACGCAGCTTCCATTAAGTTGTGAAAAACTCTCCAATCAGAATAGGCTTTCAGTCTTCCGAAGCTCACTGAATGAATAGCTGAAATTTTTCCCTTCCAGTAGCATCAATTAACACTAGTCGCTTATCTTGCATTCTACGGGTCTAATGATTTGTGGCCTAACCTGTGTAGTGAAATCCAGGATTGCCGTTTCGTCCCCACACCCGCTTGACACGCCAGTTCTTCGCGCCTGATAGGAAGTATAATGATGCATGGCTCGACCGGAAGCGTGAATTTAACACAAGCTTACTGAGGGGTTGCAAGATCTGGTGGTCCCGATGTACTTTAGAGATAGAAACGGCTGTCGTTATGGGAATTCCCGTAAGCTGCTTCACCTCATTCGTGTTACCGATAGGAAAGCGTTAAATGTGACAGAAACCATCTGTGAAGTTGAGGGGTTCTGTTATACACTATCCTCGGCGACGCCTTGCACGTCATTTGGAGCACTTCGAAGCATAGTATGGCTGATCTCCAGAGTGCCCCCTTTCGTAAATATTCCTGCACGCCTCCCGTGGTCTGTTACAACGGATCGGCCTTCTGAGGTATAAATCAGCAAGAAACTCTTTGCCTCAGGACGTTGAGAATCGCCGGACTCCGATGGCCTTTTGCAGCAATTTTCAAAGATAGGAAATGTGAACTGGTCAGAGAATTCAAAGTTTTGCTGAACGAGGATGGTATTCCGAAGGAGATCCTGTTTTCACTGGAGAATCGCTTGTTGCCCCCGTCTTTAAGAAGCGCTGGTGCGATGTTTATTATATCTACACCAGTATCAGCCTAATCCCACTAGCGCCCGTCATTCTTTGCAGGTTGCATAACGCGTGTGAAGAGCAAACTAGCAAGGAACAGACTTGACATCGCGCTGGTCGTATATGTATCGATTAAGCTTCCACATTCCGATAGTTGTAAAAGCACTGTTTTACCTTCTAAAGCGACCATAGAGTTCTGGAAATTCACGAAGCCTTTGACTCTGTTGATAGGTCTGCAATTTGGCAATGTTTTTTTGGGAATTTGAATACCAGGGATGCACATGTTGGTACTCAAATGTTCTGCCTTCACACCTTAGATCATGTTATCGCTCAGGACCAGCTTTCGCCATTCTTCGTTGCCTTGTCTTCATTGAAGGAATTCGCATCGCGAATTACAAACCCCCAGTAGCTTTCGAGAACCTCCACTACGTGTCAAAAAACAACATGGGGTACTCCTTCAATAGAAGTTTAGACAAAGACAATTCGCAGCTTTCTTTAAGGGTGCCAGACTTGGCTTATTCAAGTTGATGATGCCAGGCGAGATTCTGTATTCAACCACCGATATCTCGGACATTTCTCGAGTCCGGGGGGAACATCGATTCAGCAATAACCAGGTGCAGATTATCATCGCTGCACATCGTTTTCGGTGGTTTGAATACATATTGCACATGGATATTTATCGTCTAAATTTTGCACTCTGTTGCCACGTACAGGGCAAGGCTGAAGGGCCGCGTTGCCCAGGCTACACCTTGGCGCAAAGGTATGAACAAGTTAGCTTCAGCTTGATATCGCTTACTGCTTCTCGTCTTTCCTTTTGGCTTCAAGAGATGAAAGTCACCGTTGACTGGAGACCTTAAAAACCTGACTCAGAACGGATATCTTTGAAACGATTACTGTATCGCTGTAGGATTATAAGCAAAAGGAAACAAACCGCAGAATAAGCGCGACAAGAACAAAAGCAGAACCTGTTATTTAGCCACCTATTATTTTCTCCTCTTGATTCGTTTTTTCGTATAATACTATTTGAATGCTGTTATTTTGGCACTACGTTTATTTTCAGGCCGGGGTGATGTGGATGCATTTAAATTACCAACTCCAGATTCTTTGGCCGCTTTCTGCAGCTACACTATTGATCAGGACATCGGCGATCCTTATAATGCACTGCGATGGGACCTAACATTACACCGCGTTATTCTTAAATGCCTGAACAACGACATCTACATCCGTGAGTCTGAATATATCAGCATGTTCTATACTGGTTTTCTCAGACTCCCTGTTTGCCAACAGTTCTCTTGGTTGTCCTTTGCGTTCGATTTTTGACACACATCAGTCTCTTCATTCTTCCATTTCTGTCACCCCAAACTCCTCCGTCCTATTTGCAACGGCCTTCTCGTTCAATTTATGATATTCATTTCTCCAGAGGTTATCGTAACCGATTTGCACACCATACTAGAACACCCATTATAAAGGGACACCGTAGAACCACTTCACCTAGTTCTAGTACCTCACCACTGACCACTTTGCGTATAACCTCCTCCCATTATCAGAGGACCACACGAGGTCTCATGATGTCGACTTGGCAGCAACCCAATCTCTCACTGTTGAAGCCTTCATAAGTGCATCGCAAGGCTCTAAATTCTGCCAAGCACATTCGTTCGAAGCCAACAAACTTGATCCTAACAGTTAGTGCTTCCGACTCCTTTTAATGGAAAGAAACAACAGAGACGGTAGATCTGTCTTCTCCCTTCGTGCGGCATCCCGATGATGATTTTCTGCGACCTGTCGAAAATCTTTTCACCTTCGTCTCGCGGCCTCGGGCCCCTTTTCCAGTCACAATTCATAATTAAGCTGCCGTAACCCCTCGATGTTTGGCAGAGCAAAAAGGGTCACTTTCCGTTATTGTCCCACCAGTCTTCACTTGTCGGTACTATTTAGTAACCTGAGCCCGTTGATCCTTTTGCTGTCTTCGGGGTCCACAGTACTCAGCATCCCATGGAGTGCTAGAAGGCGGGGGATTTAAACGTGTTTTAGCCTCCGAGTACTTTATGGCTTCACATAACCCTTTAATGTCCCTGCGTAACCCTTCATACCCCATGGTTCGATTGGTGGCTCCAGCGCAGGCAGCTCACCCTTTTAGTTGCCTTCATCTGAGTGCCCCCTGTGTGCCAGACTTTTTAAATCTACGAACATCTTCACCGGCCAGGTGTTGTCACCCATTTTTTCCTCTGCTTCCGGTAATCCACAAGATACCATGCAACATGTAGGAAGCATTTGGTCATGTCGCCGCCTTTGAATACATTCTGCTAACCACCCCAACCTTATGCTCCACTGGAAAGCCGACTCACAATCATATCTGATTGCTCCTCCATTAGAAACCACTTAATTCTTCGCTGTACTTGATTCTCTTACCTTGTGCAATTCATCCCACTTTTGCTCAGTGTACTTTTCATAATCGAACTGTTCTGTGACCCGGTCTGTTTTACTGACGCATCACAACTCTCCTATTCAGTCGTTTTTCCTTGCTTGCGGGTCGGAGCACCAAATTGCAACAACCATTAGGCAGAAGACATAGTTGATGAATCAAGGTTAGTCACAAACTAATACACTAGAACAAATTTTAAGTCCCGTACCCTCGTATGTGTTCAACGCTGAGACCCATTGTGGTTTTAGGGATCTATTAATGAGTGAGGAATGGCATGGTGCCGGAACAACGCAACCGATTTTCAAGAACTCTTTTTGAAGCCACCTTGCTCTGGTTTGTGTTCCCAGCTGATAACATTCACCATTTAAAATCGATGTGAACAAAGTGTAGTGAATGATAGAAACATAAGCAAAGGAGGAAATCACTTCAAGCTGAATGTTCTGTGAATGCTGATAGGACCTTCGTAAAAATCATGGTCGGGCAGCACTTTCACATTGTGAACGTATGCTGAGAAAAATGTCACATTTTGAAAAAAGCGACAGATTTCTGACGAGCAGAGTGACACCTATAAAATCTAATGGTTCCACATAGACTATTAACACCTAGCATATCATTAAAAACGGCGAAATCGTCGTTCAGATTTTGCATTCATTCCACCCGAAAAAGGATGCGAAACTAGATCGACCGGTTTTTAGTCGAACTTAGCAGTCATTAAGCTAATCCGTTGCTTCTCGTTAGCATATCGCACTTCGCCACTCCGCGGCATATCTCTCTTCTCTGTTATCGAATTTTTCCACGCCTTTAGCCTTTGCTTGTCAGACGATCGATCACCCTGTGGTATGCACGTGCAACAGTTGTAGTATGCTGCAAAATATTTTATTTCTATGATGAGTTGTCCCCAGTTTTGTTCCTAATTCTGTATCTGGACTACAAGGGAACAAATTTTCTCGTAACCACCACTTAGTTATATTAGGTGTGAGTCTACTACTTAAGAGTAGCTGGCTGATTTCAACTTTGGTAACCAAAGAATCGGAAAGTAGAGATCTGATGCCAATTGAAAAGAACACGCTTAGAGAGGAAGCATGCTAATTTTTTGTAGATCGTACTAAAGGTAGAAAACTGTCATTTAACCGGCAATATTTATTATTTTACTCGATATTTCAGTCAGAAGTATGCCTTCTTTAACAAGCCAACGGTATTCCTTTGATTTGTAACTTCGACTTAAACCACATATTAGTAGTAATTGTTACTAACGCGTAACATAACTTGGAGTAAAGAGGACATAAGTGAACATTGCACTCAAGGTCACACGAGTGTTCTTCATTATGCAGCGCGTATCCTATAGGAAGTCATGTTGATTTAACGATGCAAACGTTGATTAGAGCTGATACACCTTCGGGGTTTCGGCGCACGTTGGTTTTGCCGTATTTCTGTTTCCAGGTGGGTCAGTTAGCCCCGTCTAAGATTCCTGTCCCAATACATGACACAGTTGAACCGTTACAGAAGTTACTTGAAGACGCAACAAGTAGAGAGCTCCGGAATATTTTCTTGATACTTCATATTAATGGTCCAAATGCCAGATTAACGTAACGTACTTGGGTTGAGATCTTACAACAAAACTAGTTCAGTGCTTTGCAGTAAGCGGAATACCATTTTTATGTTATTTTTTTCGAATGCAGTCAGTAATATCATGTCTATGGGACGCAAATCAACAAGAACATGAGGAAATTGTTCCTAAAAAATAATTGGAAACTTCTCCAATGACTTGCTCTCCCTCGAGAAGCAGGACATGCTAAACGAATTAGGACATGATTTTTGGAGACAGATTGTTGTGAACCTGTATTATTTCAGTTCCAATCCCTTCTGACGACTTCAGTTGTAACCAAATACAAGGAACCATGTTGGTGGATTCAAATGAAAAAAAGAATATTACCTATTGTAAAACATTTGATAATCATTCAAGAAGTTATTTTTGATTGCCGCTTCAACAGATATTCGTGAAAAAATGATTTTGTACGGTGCATTGCGCCGTGTCATTTCTCACTCGATATTTCTTAGCTTTTAGCCAAAAAAGCAATTTGTTTTTATTTACGCACTATAAACCACGACGGTTTTCAAGGTTGAATGCGCTCCATCAGCTTTAAACCACCCCAAAATCGATATGTTTGGCAATTTTGGTTTGATTCTCAAAGGTGCGTCGAACAAGACCAGACTCAGTATCCTTTATTGCGCGAAATTCCAGTGCTTAACGAAATACCGGGTAGTTAACTTTGGTGCTTAAACAGTTGACTGAAGTTGCACGGAATCAAAGAATAAAATTGCTTCATGAATTCCCGCAAAAATAGTCCCATGCACATTGTTTGTTTGTTTGTTTGTTTGTTAGCAAAGAATTCGTTTGTTTATGACTCCAAAGACAGTGCACAAATATTCCATGCTCAATTTTTATATTCCCAAACGGTCAATTTATTGAAATAGGGGCTGGTTCTCTTCCAATGGCCGGAAGAAAAAATTGCGATTTCTTGTCATTCATAAGAATGCAAAAGCAGACGCACAACAGACAACACGATTCCCGTGAAAGCGCATTTTGAGCCGCAGAATTGGTGGTGATTTGTTCTTGGTTCTGGTATGACGTTCATCTATCCACTGTATATATATATATATATATGTATGTATATATATATGTATACATGCATATATATGCGCGTGTGCATAGCGTGTGTGTGTGTGTGTGTGCGGTGCCGAACGTGTCCGTATGTGCTCCGGTACATTGGGCAGACTAAAATAAGTCGTTGAATTGTTTTTACTGTGCAATTCGCAAATGCAAATGTTTAAACCCCCCATGTCCATCAGTAGTTCACAAGGGAAGTACAAACCTTGTCACTCACCGGGATCAATAGTGTTTAAAATCTACTCTTTCGAATATCTGACAAGGGAATGTGCCAGCCTGTCTTGTTAATATGAATAAGGAATACAATTAAGATGACAGTCATTCAATCCACTTGGATCCGTGATTCTGATAGGTTATAGAATTTAAGAAAGCACAAGTAACGAAGTTTTTTTTACCAACTGGGTTCGATAGCCGGTGGGATCGAACGCTGAGCTGTAGCGACAAAATCCAGTCGAACTCCAAGTTACTTCTTCAACGTTTGTGATCGTTCACGTGCGAAAAGTGTTTCTAACTACTTTTTAACTGTCGTGAGTTGGGGAAGTACTGTTGGTGCGCTAGTTGCTTGTGGACCATTTGCTGACGCAGATGATAAAAAGGAAATTCATGTCTGTTGACAGTGTCTTCTGTCCTCTGGCCATCCAATGTTTGTAGCTGTGTACCAGGGAATGTCGGCTGTGTTTCTGTTACACACACGCATGCACATGAGGACGTTCACTTATCTGATACGTTGTGACCTGAGAGGGTGAATACAATAAACAAATTAGAAATGGTCAATTAACGCTGATCAGTTCCCTTCCTTCCTCGATCCTCCCAAACGTAAGCGACAGTTCACGGGCTACGTTGTGCAGAGTAGTCCGCTGTGAAAACTATATAAACACGATTCTTGGATGAATTTAATAGATAATACAAATTCTGAGGACAACCAGCGTACTTTTGTTCGTGTGTAGTGAGACTGCCTAAAAGGGTGCACGTATATGAACAGGTACGACTCACCATCCCCATTAATAAGGACAAAAAATCAGGCTAAATCACGAACTTTTCATTCCTCATCAGACAATAGTCACAGACGACGACAGCTGAGAAGACCAAATTAATCGAATAACAATTCTTCGACAGAGCATAAGAAAAGTGTAGCCCAAAATGCTATTGATCACTAGCTCCATGAGCTTTCAATAGGCATTCGAGACGCACATATTAGAAATCGCAGCATCAATCCAAAAAAACTGAGTGACTATAGTCCATGCAGCTGAACTTGAGAACGGCGTCTGAATTCGACAGGATTGGAAGCAGCTCGTCCATTGATTTATCCCCGTTTTTGAGGCACATGCGCACATTTACGGTTGGTGATGTAAATCGCTTGAAATAGACATGGGATAACAGCAAGTGGTAAGGACAAAGAACTGAAGATGTCAGGTCTTCGGTTACTACCACGGCAATACTAGAGGTATAACGAATGAAATCTGAACACATCATTCGAACATCAGTCGACGATGGGCCACTGCACTTTCGGGAATTTGGGCAAACTTTCGTTGCAACAAGCAATGAGCTACTGTCATCTGTTAACATGAAGATTTGTTCTTCTTGGGAGTTGTTTGTTTAATTTGGTCAAAAGATAGCCTTCCGAAGTAACTCAAACAGCAAGCCCTCGGAAATTGGCAGACACGTTTGCAGTCGACACGAAAATCCAACGCATCTACGCTCACGAGTTCTGAGTGCTAATCTTAGTCTGTCGCCACTGAAAGTGATTTCGACTGCTGTGGAAAATCCCCGACTCGCTCTAGCCTGCATGTCACCGGCTTTGAAAGATAATTGAATAGAAATGCTTTTTACATAATCACCAGATGAAATACCTGCCTCAGGATTCAGAGGATAGTCAGATTTTGACTAATTATCAGCGAGTAATCATCAACCATCCATGTTTTTATCGGTCTCACGTTTTTCTCTTGGCTGCGAAGACCACGCAGCCGGTGAAATAGTGTTCCAATCTGCATAGTTTTATATGCTGCACACATAACGAGTCTCCTTTTGTCACGCTATGCTTACCAGCAAGACATGATAGGATGGGACTGTCAGTAACGAAGGTGACTTAGATTCTCTGATCACTCTTATTCCGAACAGCAGATAAACGTAAACTTCGGACTTCTTATTGGGCTTACTGGTGTCTCAGCTGAATCACGAGACTTGTGAAAAGATGATCAGTCCACTAAAGAATTACACCGTTATTGACTAAAAGGTTTTTATCCGCCAGGAAAGACTAACCTAAAGAAAGAGGACATCAGATGCAAAATTATGGATATATCGTTTTCAGTAGAGGGACGTGCACAAGTATGACGATGGTTGTACCGGAGAGTATCGGGTATGCACACTCGACGAACAGCGACAACAGAAAAACCGGTCATATGCTTCCGGGGGAATTTTGTTCGCACATCAACATGTGAAATACACGTGACAACGAAACATTTTGCTGGACTGTTCCTCGTTTCGGTGTCAAATGCGAAGGACGCACAAAATGATTCGAAAAAATGATGCAGCGTTTGAAGTGCTATACGAAAATAGATCAAAAGTAATCGTGGTTCATTTGAAAACCGCTTTGAGAAATTTTCGACTGCAAGAATCATCGTCATTTCCACCGACAACGTGGTCCTATTGATAGACAAGAAATTCCGTGTTTATTTAAAATTCAGGCATCATTTTGTATGAAGTATTTGCACTACCTTTGTTCCTCTACTGTATTTTTCCTGGACATTATTAAAACTTATGTTTCTGCATGCTAAAGTCAGCTCTGCACGGGAACTAAAACCAATGGACACTGGCTAACGTAAGAAAAGCTTGATCGATGTAGCTAAATGGCAAAAGGATCTCCGTGATGAATATCATGTTTTACGGGAAATTTTGTGGGTAGGCGATGATTCGTGAGTGAAGTTCTCGAAAATCGTTCGCAGCCGGATTGGTGGAATGCACCTGAGTGGAACTAACATGTGGATTCGAATCCTGCTGAAGTCGAAAGCAACTCCAAATTTGGGTCGAATCAGCATAAGATGCATCTGTGCAGAAATATCCACCAGAGTTTTTCTTAGAAACGGAAAAACGCATTGTTTTCCTCAGGAAAGAAGTCGCAGCTTACGAGGAGTGGACTGCCGCAGAAAGTGACCGACAGTGGAAGGAATTGAATCAGGGTCCCTTAGATTAATCACCAAGACTATGGCCACCTGATCACGGGCGGTCTGATGTCCATGTTTGTACCATAGGCTGAAATGCAGAAATCTCATCCCAGAATTAAGCAATTCTGCATTTGTGCATTTCCCCATTACCACTACGGCGACAGAATTAATTCGACCTCTTCATGGACAGAGTTGCCTACAAGCTGTATGAGTATGCGATTGGTTTAGTCCACCTTGACATGCGGTTTTGTGTCGCTTGGTGAAAGGAGATAAAAGCGCATTTGCATTGTAAATAATTTTGTTCTGTAACTACTTTCTGATTCGAGAGAAATTATCAGGGATAAACGGTGGTCAACCTTGCAGGGTTAGGCACACTAAAACATGAAACCCAAATGGATGGCAACCATGAATTAACTATTTTGGATTATTTTGGGGGAAACAAAGTATCCTCATTCCAGAAGACAACAAAGGCTTTAAAACTAACTGGTTTCATGCAATCCATTCTCGTTATTACTGGCTTCAGATCGACGTAAAGATTGACTCGACGACGGTTTTAGTCATTTCGAACTATTCCAGACAACAGTGATCAGGTATTTTGCAAGCGTCCCATTGAATGTCGCATGTGGCGCCCTTCTTGATTCTTTTGTTTATGGTACTTTCATCCATCGAGCCAAATGCGTGTACTGTCCTTGTCTTGACCATTGGGCAACTTTAACCTTTGACTTTAACCTCTCTAAATCCCAAATAGCATTTGGCGATTGTATGCACGTATGTTTTTCATGAATGACTGAAGGATCACTTGTTCAATGACATCAATAGACTGTCAGAAAGCAAACAGCCCTGTTGCGTAGTCTCGTTCTACTACTAAGTGGCTTCTTAACCTCAGACGCGTTTCAACTCACATCACCAGTTCAACGTTCACGCTATTCTGCCCAATGTCACAATTATGCCGATGGAATTGCTAATTTCATTGCTTCTTCCACCCAATCAGAATTCTTATCGTACAATACAAACATGTTCCGTGCAAAAATATATCTATCACTATCCCATCATGATCTTGATAGTGAAAAGTCCATTGAATGCTTGCTGATCGTAAACCAGTTCCCGTCTCCAGTTAACGAGTACAGATCAAAGAAGAAGAAAGCGACCAACAATGCCAGATCATGACCTCTAAAACTGTGATATTCACATGTGGAAGTTGTTCCTACACTTGGGCCAAACTGTCAATGTCTAGATAGGGATGTTGCCCCTCTCGACATCTGGCGAATCGACAAGAGACGAGCCCATTCATAATAGATATTTTCTGTTCCACCCTGATTTTCTTAATCTAATCAGGGCCCACGTTAGTATACCGGGTCACAGACCAACGCTGACGAGCCGGGTTTCCTATTTTCCTTTAACTCTTCAAATAAATGTCAATTAGGTCAGCAATTTTGATGCATGTTTGGAGTTTGTGCAAATGAAATCCTCTGGCCTGTCGGTTCCAAGTGCAGATTTATCCGTTTCCACAAACCTGCTCTCAGAACTCTTGTGTAACCTTCTTCGACTCTCGGTGCGTTTGATAACGAAAGTTTGTCCTCATTTGGACACGCGGTTCAACATCTGAACAAAACTTGTAACAAAATGTTGCCTTTTGATCGGTTTTGAAGAAGTGATTTCTCTTTATCTGAAACTTAGTGGTGTGCCTAATAAGGCCCAAGAAAATACCGCTAAAACAAGGTGAAAAAAATGTGAAATCGCACTCAGTGTGTGATTAGTTAACGTAAGTATGCCACAAATGAATTTGTTCCGTGCATGCAATGTGAACGCAATAACGGGTCCAGTGATGTCGCACTATTTGCTTCGATCCAAAGGTTCCTTATCGGAAAATAAGTCGTGTTGATCTCGGGATTCCACGAGGATGTGTGGGACCAGAACATTCAGTTTATTCACCGTGAGAAGTTTGTCCTCTCGTAATGGTCGACCCAAAAGCGCGATTGGAATCAATCGTGTGTTCGCCACCCACGCCTCAGTCGCCCGAGATTGCTATCGGCTTGTTTTTGTTCCTTTCTGTTATTTTGTTGCCGGGACTAATGTATAACAAATTTACATTTCGTTGATTCGATTTTGCAGATGAATAACTAGGGAGAGATTTTTTTTACAGCTTAAGAACCGTTCTCCAGAAAGCCGTCTTGTTGGAAAAAATAAAACGAACCATGCTCAATTGTCAATATTTGGTATGAACAAAAATTATGCATATCTAAATTAAAAGCAATCTAACTAAGGGAATCGATGGAGAAAGCCATATTTTTTTAATTTAACCTGTTTGTCGTTCTTTAACTGAGATACTACTGAATAAAATTGAGTCAGTGATTTCAAGAACACTGAACATCTCAATGCTTCTCAATATTTCTTCGTACAAGGTTGAATTTGTCCTTGAAGAATAACGGAATATCAGCTACATTCGATAAATCTGATCGATCCGATAAATGATTTTACATCATTTTCCGCTACTACTTGAATGCATTGGAAACAAATGAACCTCCACCAATGCTAATATCACACTAATAATGTACTTAGTTAAACCAATTTTTATATGGGGAATGCTAAATTTACAGTACCAAGCGACGTATGCGTACCACCCAAACACTTAGGGTCGCTCATCGTTGCATTATAAGCTGGACAAATTTCATCCCGACAAGACATCAGCACACACACACACACACGCACCAAGGGTCTGAATATGCATGCGATATGTATACGATGCGATTGGTGCCTCAAAATGCACATTATTCAAAGGCGTGTTATTTAATGCCCGCTAGTTTATCTTCACTTCTGGATAAAGTATACCAATCACTTAGTACTAATCTATTGTAGACGATAAAAAAATAATCTTATGACAATGCCACAATCCTCCTGGGCTTCTTGGAAAATGAAATATAATAGCCCTACACAAAGCCCTCATTCTCATCTACAAACGCAGAACAAAAAACTACCATATTATGTGCATATCTATTCGGTAATTGTTGTTTTCAATCTTAATGTTATTGTTGACGAATACCCTTGTTTTCATCACGCATTTTTTGGCACGTTCATTGCGTTGCGCGCAGCCTATAGACCACCATGGTAGCTGATACGACCGCTAGACTGTGGTTGATATTGTTTTTTCTGCAATCACGCCCTATGGGTTGGTCACGCAACCCTCATAAGACCGCTATGTCACTGCACACTGTCCTTGTATTCAGAGTGGCAGTCGCAACCAACTGAGGGCTGCCAAGCTGACCGGCAAAGCGGAAGGATAAAATCGGTCATTTTCACTTTGAAATCTACAAACAGTGATCCATCGACTGATTACCGCTAGTCAGATAGAGGATGAAAAGATAAACATTAGGTCATCGAAAAATGTTTGTCAAGAGAACTCCAAAATATGAAAGCCGTCGACAAAGCCGATAGACAAAATTTTGTCTTCGTGTGCTGGGACAGGATTCAGATTTCATGTTTTACAATAGTCACTAAAGAGGTTACCATAAGGCAGATACAGTCAATGAATCGATTGCTAAAGATGTTATGATTTCAAAGTTTTGCGAGTACTGAGCATGGCATTTCGATCACAGGCGTTCCATCACCAGCTGACGTGCGATCATCAGTACGCAGGCAGTGACAAATTTCTATGCTTTAGTCAACATAAAAACTAGAGGAACTCCAAAAAGGTCCATCTTGAAGATTCATTAAAACGTTAACGACTGACAAATCTATGTTTAGTCACGTGTTTCAAATTTGACAAGGACACTTAGGAACAGATTAATGGAACGCTAATGAAAGCATCGACAAATGGATTTCTTGCAGAAGACGAGATGTAAGCCCTTAAAACAGTGCACTATGTAAGATAGAAATGTAGATTTTGATCAGATAGATCGACGACACTGTTGTCATTATCAAGCACTGTGATATCCAGAGATCGTGAAGAACAATCAAAGATTTTCGATAGGATCCTAATGACCATGCGGATGGAAAATGACATAAAACTTCGTTTTCTATACATACTACCAACCAACAGAACACTGGAGACATCTGTGTGCCTCAAACCTACGCACACATACCAGGTACTAAGGCTTCACACCAACCATCCCAAAATAGTCTGTTTGGGAATAATGTTCAGCGGGGCAAAAATAGATTGCAGTGCAAAGGAAATGAGAAAAGTGGAAGAAAACTGTCCTTTTAAAATGTCTCAACGAAACAGATTTCCATATATATATATATATATATATAAAACTACCAGAGGACTCATTTCGAAACTTAAAGAAAACGCTCAAAAGCGACGACAGAAGGAATGTTATCAACAAGTTCAAATGTGACAACAGCTGCCAGCGTTACATCGGTCAAACTGGAAGAAGGCTTGGTACACGAATGCATCAACACAAACTTGGCGCAAGAAGATATGACCATCTTTCACTGATATCCGTTCACAAGGATCAGAAAGGACATACATTTAGTCTGGACACGATTTACACTATGGACCAAGCAAACACAAAACGTTCTTTTACAGGGTCTGGAAACTTGGCACTGGTTAGCAAATTATAGCCACAGGCAAACTGAACTAAATCAAATATACAATCAACGACGGGCGGGGCATTTCAAGGTGGCGACAGTTCCCGGTTAAAGTGGGTCTTATTAGCACAATCCTAAAACTCGCACCAATTTCAAAATTGGTAACTTTTCCAAAATAAATAACATCGCTAAAATCATTAACTTTGCTAATTCCGAGTCTTTGAAGGTGACTCATTCTTATTTGCAGGCCTGATCTAGGAAATCATCAGTTAAAGTACAATTGAGCACAGCATGGATGATGTCATGTCATCTGGTGATGAAACCTTTGTGATCTAAAACCCAGACTGAGTGCTCAGAAAATTTTCAAAAAACTTCCAACTGTAGCTGCAAAATATGCCATTATTCGAAAACTTTGAAAAAGTCGAGATTTCACCCTGGAATCACAACGTTCGTCGTCCTGCGCACCGATCACTGTCACAGACGGATCAGTTTAACAGTGCTGATTAGAAGACAAAATTTACAACTGCTTCGACTTCAGGAGCACTGAATCAGACGACGGCTTCTGAAATTCCAACCGATTGCTCTTTACAAATCCGATATCTGAATCTTTACTATCCCGTACAGCTGCTGTTCGTATGGGTGAGGAACGACATGTCTGTCCGTAATAGTTTACGTTTTATTAATAGCGATAATTCTCGTCTCCAGCTGAGATGGACTTACATGGTAGACGACTTCGTTACACAATATTCTCATCTTTTGTCCAATCGCTTCACGTAGTAATCCTACCGAACCGGTAAATTATTTCATGGCGGTTTTCCAATTATCTTGTCTAGTTGCCGTGTTGAGCGTCCTTATGTTCTCATGGAGGGTGAGAGACTATCCATTTTGTTATCGATCGACTAGTGAGCCACGATCACCTGCACTTTTGGTTTCTTACTGACTTGTCATTCTTCACAGATAGCACTCCAGGTGGATGGGGCACCAGTCTCTAAACTATTCTAAGACATGTTTGAAGCATGAGTGTAACGGTTAGGACACATCCCATAGCCATTCGACCTCACTACACGGCAGAGGGGGAACGGGAGCCTTCACCTTGAAACTTGGAATACCACAGAATAACATAGAGTCGCAGTAGGTCAGATGCGACAACGACCCGGATGACAGCGATTTGCCGTCTACCATCAAAGTGATAAGTAGATTTGGGATCCGAACCTATTGATTGAAGCCTAATCTACTTAATCGCCTCAGTTCTTCCGACTGCACGTCAGTACGTCAGTAAATGGGTGCGTGAAACAAACAGGTCCATCGCGAACTGGATTTGATGTACTGGCACCAGGACAATACAGTAAATACATCCCAATCTAAAGAAAGCGCAACAATATGACGTATCACTATTGCTTCCGGTCCTTTCCTACAATACTACTTATTCAACAATTCGGTTTGCTCATTGATATCACCAAATGAAATAAATTTCTTAGTCATATATTCCATCGGCTTGCATCTAGCTTCGATGATGAATCCGTATGCGCACCAGACCGATGTGAACATTGAGGGTAGATGGGTATAGGCGAATAAGCTATAATAATCCGCTTTTTTCTTTGTAATTCTGCCGTGGAGATGAGCTCTTTCCACCTAGACTGTCACCGCAATTGCGCGTTGTTAACAGTTGTTTCGCTCGCCATACTCAAATTAATCATCTTTGGAAATTAAAATCCATCATGAGACGAGGCAAAATTGAAAGTTGGAAATTGTTCTTTAGTTGAAAAAATGGTTTTCTTTTAAAAATAGTCACTGCTGTTTTACAGTTGCCCGAAAATAACAGAATGACAGACTGTTACATCCCCACTGCGGTACAGAACAGGGCAGTTTTTGTATACTTACGGATTAGCTGATATCCAAAACGTGACAACCTCGGTAGGATCCTATAAATAAATGGTAATATAACTGTTCGAATTGTTTTTGGTGAACGGTATTCGCAAGAGACAACCGAGTAGATTTGGTTCGGTCTTTTGCTGTCAAGTCAGTCATGATTATGGTAATTCGACAGTCTAGCGGTCAGAAAAGTAATCTGTAACTCTAGACCAGTAATCCATCGACCGTTAGTGACATATGGTGACTGGCGAACTGTTAATCTGTCTGCATATATTATATACTATTTATGGTGTCCTGTTAGCATTTTTGGCTTTATTCGCCTATATATGGGTTTGCAATTATCTGCCGATCAGATCATTTGTTAGTCCACTTTGATTCATCCTTAGTAATGGGTAAACTTCATAGTTGAGAAAAATGTCACTCTCCTTGTGCTCCGTTGTACAAGTGGGACGTCATATCTTAACTGTTCATTTATTCAAAGGGATTTATGCTTTTGGTGTCAACTCGATAGACACAAAATAATTTCGCATTTCGCATCTTCCCCTAAACGGTCAGAAGAGCAGAAATCTCTTCGTTAAAAATAGGAATCGGAATTCTGCGACTGACCTGAACAACCTTGATCAATGATGCCAACATCAAATGAAAGCCTAGCGGTCAAGTGCATGTAGAACTTCTATTTGTGCGCAAGAAAATCTCGTTTGATGGGTCGTTTCCGACCTAGCAATGACTTGAACTTGCTTCTCATTTCGGTTTGATCCGCGTAACGAAATCTGTTCGAGTGATTAGTGAATGACACGGAATGGAGCTGGAGGTCAAAGCAATTAACGTTTTGCTCTTGAACAGAGCTATTCACCACATCAATTTGATGGTAATTTAGTCATAGTAGCAAGGCAACTATTTCATTTTAACAGGACTTTTCGCGGTTTTGTGGCTTTCATACCTAGCCGGGTATCTGATCAGTAATCAATAAATGAATACTCATGCTGTCACCTTCTTTCTTATAGATCTATTATTCAAAGTCATGGTTTGGGCACCTCAATTCATCCAAGTTCACTCACAGCATATTTATTAGAAAAAAAGAAACCACTACCGTTATCAAGACATTAGCTCCTGTCCTTGATGATGGTTCTGTTGTTACTCCTGTAACAGTCGGAAGAATTTTTTGCTCCGTAATTTTCTGTTGTATTCGTATACTTCATGATGTTTCTTTCCACTATAACTCCACACATTGCCAGGGGAGTACTCTTCAATTGACACAAACTATTATTTAAAAACGGAAAATCAGCCAGAAACGATACTGTGCACGAACAAACAGATTTTCTTCACATTGAGGAGATCAGCCAAGAATTAAACATCAATTGCTACGATCACCTGTTTCGGTTGGTATTGGTTTGTAATCGTATCACTCTAGCTGATTTCTTCTTACGGATCAAGCCCATCAAATCACTTCCAAAGCATCCACTGTTGGAATAATTTCAGGTATTCGCGATGTCATAAACGGATAGTCACATGACCTAGCAAACGGGATTTATGTACATTCTGGTGCCTGTGGTTCCAAAACTACAAAACATGCTGCTGAAGGATTTTGTTGAATATTAGGTTTAAGACTACACCCGCTAGAGACGGTTTGCTCTGCCGATGCACTTGCCTTATAAGCAGATCGAAACCGGTTAAGGAGATAGCATTTCCGTTCACAGTTAGCAGTCAGTTTTCAGATAGCTCTTTACGAATTATCGCCATATCGTCTAATGGTCACAAACTGAGAAAAATGAAGAACTATGTAGTTTACAACTAAACCAATATTCACCCGCCATATTTTTTAAAATTCGTAGATAGTGAGTAACTCAGGAGCAAAAAAACGTATTAGCGCTTGTTTGAATGCTCCTCTCGTAAATGATAATGGTAGCAAGTGATTTTGATACGCAAGTTGGACAATTCGGTGCAATCAAAAGTTTATTTAGGTGAATGGTACACTTTTTCAACTCGGCATAAGATAACGAGACTAGACTAATGCAGTATTGTTCAGAGAATCGTTCATTTCTGTCTAGTAGGAGTTCTTGACAAAGTTGGCACCTCAATTCCACCAGCTATTGTAATCCAGATTGATCTTATTGTACTGACTGATTCTGTTCAAAACTATCCATCGTACTAGCCCACGTATGAATAATGGAACGAAGCGCTAGTTTTAACACGATTGTCGTTCCGGCTCAATGGCCACCAACGCAAATTGTAAACCCATTGAGGTGTAAAGCGCCTGTTGGATTCCGCCGTTTTAACCCGTTGTGACTACACACTGTCAAATGGACACTGGGATCAAACCAAGCAAGCAATGCACTTGTCAGTGCAGATCGCACGTGGGAAGTAGCAGCCACTTCAGAGACAGTCGAAGTTTGTTCAAGCCTATGTGCGACATTCGTGGGTACAGGGTGCAATGATATGCGATCGTTAGGCTAAACAATTAAGGCCATGTTTCAGGTGCAAACCACCAGTTATGGTAACTCCCAAGTCAGCAACTGCGAACCCTCGGGAGTTATACCTCGGTACCAAAGGGATTAAGAAGGAGTGTCGAGAATATGATTACTGAGGCCGAGAATCGGCCAGTCCCAACGAAATTCCCTGCGTTTCTTTCAAACCGTGCACAGCTGCCAGGAGGACATTCCTGACCTTCTTGCTCCGTGATGTTTTCAGTGACCATTACATTTCCATTATCATGGGACGAGTCACTAAATTCACCCATCTTCAGGAAGGAACCAGGAAATAACAACGTTGATCATTGTGGAATCAGTTTATTTTATTAGTCACCAAAGTTTTAGCTTCGGTATTAGTACGCCACCTGACATAGATTAGGGAGAGCAACATCCCTGAACTAGGAGCTGAATTTTTACCTATATTGAGCCGTTACAACGAGACTACACCTTGACGTGACGTGACAGCTTGCGTGCCTCCATGACCCAACGAGCTATACAGGATGGCCTATCTCAAGCCGAAGATCCAATCATGCCTGAAACGTCAATTGGTAGAGGCCTGACGAAGTAGTCTGCTGGTCCTCCAAGTTAAGGGTTGATCTGAGTTAGCAGCTCAGTCGGAAAAACGAGTGGAAGAACAATTGATCCAAGTAGATGGGCTCCCACTCAGCGGTCACCTTGTCAGAACCAAAGGCTTTGGTTGAGAACCCTAATCGTTCTTCTGTTTAGTGGCTGGACTCCCTAGCAGCACCCGTCCATCAATCCACGAGTTACACATTCACAAATAATTCCATACTGCATCGTTCGTCGTGCAGGATAATCAGGACCGCGGTGCCCATTGCATCGAGCGGGATGGGTAGTGATAATTGTTCTACTGGTCACGGTTCCCTCTCTTTTATTCAACCTGTCTCTTCTGTCTCCAACCCAATCTGTTCGTCCGCCCTGTCTGAGTCAGGTCAACCACATCGCAGCTAACTACCGTTGGTGCGGTTCTGTGCAGAACTGTAGGTCATACTGGACCACGTACGTCGAATCGGACCATGCGTTAGTTTTAATGCGATTTTTGCTGCAGTTCAAAGGTCATCGACGCACACCACAAACCGGATTGGTTGTCGAACGTTTGTCTGATTCGGCTGTTCGCAACAGCTTCGAACAGAAACTATCCCAGGAACTAAAAACTTCGATGAGCAGCAACGTAGACAAGCAGCTGGAGCAATTCAAGCAGGCGATGCATTTGGTAGCAAGCTCCGCCTTCCCCTAGTTCTTTTCAAATTGGATGGGGAAGTTCTGGTGAAACCACTTACCTCCTTGCTTCATGATATTTGGAACGAGGAGCGTATCCCGGTATCGTGGGGTGAGTCACTGATTATACCCATCTTCAAGAAGGGTACACGGAGTGACTGCAGCAATCATCGCGGGATTAGTCTAATTCCGATAGTTACTAAGGTGTTAGCTTCGATAATGCCGCGCCGTTTGACACCGATTCGCGAGAGTAATATCCGCGAACAACAGGCCGGATTTCGTCCAGGTGGAGGTTGCATCGACTAAATATTCACTCTTCGACAGATACTCGAAACGCGCCACACGCACCGGCGCCCTACGATCGTAATCTTCCTCGACTTGAAAGATGCTTCCGACTCCGTGGATCGACCGACACTACTCAGTGCTCTCCACCGGAAGGGTATGCAAACGAAGTTTGTGAACCTGTTGCGAGCATTGTATTTGCATACCTATGGTCGTGTGAGAGTATACAGTGAACTATCGAGTTCATTCGCAACGACTAGTGGCGTTCGACAAGGGTGTCCCATCTCTCCATTCCTGTTCAACTTCGTCATGGACGAGGTGGTGGAAGATGCTATGGGAGGTCTCCGGGATGAAGGAGTCGAACTGGGAAATGAAGGGAAGCTATGTGACCTACATTACGCAGACGACGTCGTGTGCCTGTTCGAATCTGCGGACTATGCACAACGGGCTCTAGATAGACTCTCGAGGTCGGTAGCTTGTTTTGGCATGCGATTTGCACCTGCTTGATTACAAGCCGTTTGACATTCAGAAGACAAGCACATGTGCTCCGCACCTTCGAAGTGCGAACTGCCGTTGCAGGACTGGACTGCAGCAGTGCTGAACATGGTGCTGAGGGGAGAGGAACTAATAATTTCAGATCGTTTTCCCTACATTGTTAAGTGCGTGTCCAACGATGGTAGCTCGGAAGTGGAGGTAAATACGCGTATATCCAAGGCTCGTGCAGCTTACGCTGGATTGAAGCACTTGTGGCGTCGGTCTGGTATTTCACTGAAGTTGAAAGGTCGTGTGTACTGTGCCGCAGTGCGCTCAGTTTTGTTGCACGGTTGCGAGACGTGGAGTAGGCGTGTCGGCGATGTTCGTCGGTTGGAGGTTTTCGACAACCGATATCTAGGTAGTATGGTCAGGACTGGATGGATGGAGTGACCGGCTGATTATTGCAGAAGTCAGGAATCAGGTGCCGGCTCTCACAACACCTTGCTTCAGCGCATAAAACTTAGTAAACTATGCTGATTGGATCATGTGTTGCGTAAGGCGAACACTCACCTACCATACCGCGCCCCATTTTATGTTCCTCCCAATGAATGGAAAAAGCCATGTAGAGGCCAACAGATGACGTGGCAACGTGGGATGAGAAAATGTACAGCGAAGTTAGGTAAAGTAGGTGTCTCATGTCTTCGTGGTTGGGGTCCGAAAGACTCGTCGACTTGCTGGCTTGAGACACTGAAGGATATGGCAGTGAACCGTGAACAGTGGCGATCGTGTTGTCATTTTCTATCGAATCAGAATGATTGAAAATACGTGCGTTTGTACAGTTAGACTGTGTTCCGTGTGTTTGCTGCAGCAGTATCTTATCTGTTCCCGCCTGTGTAGGTCCACTCTATGTTCCCGTTGGATGTTCACTCTTTTTATATAAACGTGTAACTCTGGGGAACGGCAGCGGTCAGTGAGGCTTGCCTTGCTGTTTAACGCTGAACGATGATGATGATGATGACCTAGGTTGAGTTTGCATCGTTCAAATATTTTGACCTTCGCGGCATGATTGGAGCGCACCAAACACATCGCCCCACATAATCATGACTTTCCTCGGCGCGTTCGACTCAGTCAACCAAACAGCGCTTTTCGGTGCATATCACCAAAACTTCACACCATAGACGTTTTGCGAATCTTCCCTAATCAGTGTGCTCGCTTAATTATGGCCACGTAAGTGTGCTTGGTGAATTGTCTAGTTCTTTCGAAGCAGTGGTGGTACTTTACAAATATTTCTCATCTCCCCGTCCTTGTCTAACCTCGTTGTTAACGAGGTAATAAAGTATATTTTAGAAGACTTCCAGAATGTAGGCCTGAACGGTTGAAAGCTACGCAACTTAGATTAAGTGAACGACTTTGCGGGCCTGTTTGAACCCACGGAAACATGCGTGGTGTGCATATGAGTGATTCGCGAAGACTGCAGCCCCATTTCGTGTGTACTCTATACCCTCAAAGTGTAAAACGCCGCTATAGGACTGGAATTTGTTAGATCCTTTTTTTATGCTTGGCTCCATAGAAATGATCACTGTTGACCGTTTCATTTATCTCCGCAGCTGCGTGCCGAAAGTTGGCAGCACGGCCATAGAAGTGAGCATGCGTATGGCCAAGGCATGAATGGCATGAAGTGCACTGAATCACTTGTGGCACCGTCTGGATATTCTGTTGTAGTTGACAGGTCATGTACATTGTGCCGCGGTGTACTCACTTCTGCCATGTGGTTGCGAGATATGTAATTTGGTCGCTGAAGATGTTCATAGTGATAGCATCACTCGGATTTGATAAGGCAACCGTGTGAGAAATGTAAGGGTTAGGAATCTTGTATTGGGTAATGGTTCATAGAATACTCTTCCAAAGCGTATCATTTAGTAGAATTAATTGGTTGGGTCACGCGTTTCACTCGATGAACCCACGTCAACCATATCGCTTCTTTTTCCGTCCCTTCCTCGGAGCGGAAGAAGCCAAGTGGAGGTCAAAAGATGATGGGGCTGCGTAGCATAAGAAAATGTGCAACGAAATTAAGTAAAGTAGATACTTCGAGTCTCTTTGGTTGAGGCTAAAGAGTTCCGTCAGCCATTTTTTGTCATCCAAACTCGAATTCACCTGCTGGACTTTATCGACATGAAACACGAACCGTGGATCCGAATGGCTGCCATACTAAAACAAACGTCATCTAGGCCGGTATATCACTGTCCGGCAGCGCCTCATAGCTTCTAATGATATTTAAGCAATATCCCCTTAGCAGCTTTCCCGACCTAGTCTTCTGCTCACCAAAAGTATTTTCACCTTTCGAACAGTCTTAAGAATTTGTCTGATGCTTTGGACGATTCGCAACAATCATGTGTAATCAAGTACCTTCAGTATACCGCTTGCAATTGCTCGTTATTTCATAGCGTTCCAGTCAACTTTGGGCATTTGTACCCAGTTTTCGATTTTCAGCGATCCTCACACATATCGCCAGCCACCCACACCTTTCTTCGGATTTTTCTACATGCCCTCTGTTTGCAAGTTGAGCTCACTGGTCATTTAGTTGACATACTCCAGTTCACCAAGGCAGTTCTCTTGGCAACTTTACGACAATTCTTCCAATCCGTCAGAACGACGCAGAACAACTGGTTTTCAGTTGCCACAAAGAATACCTTTTTGAGCAGACACTAGTGTTATGATTTTGGTGCTTAAAATTATGGCCTTCTTCTGCTAGTTAGTGGATTTTGGTACATTTAGTCATCTTTTCTCTATCCACAACAAAGAAGCAATCTACGCAAGTAAAAACCCGTGGTTGATGATGCGTGATCCGTCGAACCAGTCTTATATGTCCACCTTTATTCTCAAATCACAACGGCTCCTACGCACACGGTCATTCTCTTGCCGTTTGGGACTAATTAACTCTGCAAGATGGTGACAACTTTCCACTTGGCGTCTCGCTGTATTGGCCGTTCACTGTGAAATTTTCCTTCAAGCTCTTTGTCTCAATCGTTACTGGGATGTTTATTGTAGTCCATGACTAAACTCCGTATCGTAGTTGGTTTCAATTCCCTAAGGAGCATGCATACATAGAAAGCAAAATTATGATACTCTCCGTTTAAGGGATGCGCGGTTCTTTTTGAACTACTCACTCATTGACTTACATCATCTAGGCAACAAATTCCACAAGTCATTTTAATAATGCTTTGGTGCCCGGAGAAATTTGTGCATTTGATCACTGAATCGCAGGTTAGATGGCATGTTTGATAATTCAGTTTTCGATTATTTTTCGGTGCACGTTTTTTCATCTTTCATTTCGCCGTCTCGTGCTTCATCACGGTGTCAGTTGAAAAATATCAGCGTATCAAACATGCTGGAGTCCAAATCTGTGCTGAAAACATCCGGTCACGTGCCTGTAACAAGATCATAAACCCACTGTGTAGACTTGGTGAGGATTATTCGGATTGAGCACGGATTATGGGTGGTGGTTTTTATACTTCCGAAAATTGTGTGGCCTAGAAACGTTCAAGGCCACTGTTGTTTATTTTTTTCCACAATTTGCATGGTAATGAACTGTGATTCAGATCGTAGAACACGGTGATGCGGATTGACAATGAAAGACCTGATAACAACAAGATTAAATGATGGTGCTCAAGCACACATACATACATGCAAACACAAATACAGACAGATAGACGGACGAAATACTACCTTGATGTGGTGGAACTGAATACGATTACATATCTGGCAGATGGGACAAAAGGTTGAACGCATTTATAGCCACCATCAAACGGTGGCTTTAAACCAACATGACAGGAGTATGTGCACACACACACACACACACACATCTCTCCCACCCTCAGTACCGCTGTTTATCTTCACGGACGGTCGGCTGACTGGCAGGCAGTGGGTCAGTTTTAATTTC
The DNA here is from genome assembly GCA_008360955.1 of Fasciolopsis buskii. Lineage (NCBI taxonomy): Eukaryota > Metazoa > Platyhelminthes > Trematoda > Plagiorchiida > Fasciolidae > Fasciolopsis > Fasciolopsis buskii. The sequence continues at coordinate 131,576 of LUCM01003745.1, forward strand.
CCAGAGGACAATGCTAATTTTTGCACCCCAGTATTACTGTACGGTTGTGGAATCATTAGTGACTGGCAAAACGCACGCACACGAGATCGGTAAACCATCTAACCATGATTAGGGTAAAACAGTGAAGCAACATTAAATTCACATAGTCTTGGCCCTTATTCGATTGCCACAATCTAGCTTTATTGGTGATTTTAGCGATAGTGTTAGCGGCAGGTGACAAGTAAATGATTACGGCTATCGTCCGAGCATGTAGGTGCCTCAGGCTTAGCTGCACGTTGATCAGAGAGCCAACTTAACAAAAATAAGGTCATGTAGAAGAAATTTCATTTGACTGAATGCCAAATCTTACCATGGAGTGATGATTAGGCTTATGTTGCACATTTGCATGAATCAAGAATTATCGACGTCCAACTTTCACTGACTTGAACGAGTGTAGCTTAAACGGTGGATATTGTCGAGCAATCTATTTAATCATGGTTAAGTAGACGGTGCTAGACCCGGAGTTGCATTTGATATCAAGTCAGGCATTTGATGCACTGGAGGAATGGTTCAGGTAATATATCGCCTTCTTCTCGATCATATTTGCGCACTGTGTCAGTTCAACGAATTCTGTTGCTCCCAGAACCGTCTTTCTTCTTTCACAAACGTAAATAGTTCTACTTTCTGCTGACTTTGCCAGGAGACAACCTATCACTTATAAAATGTCATGCACACAAATGTTCATTGTAAATCCGTCATTTATAACAACAGTCTTTGTACGTGTCTGTGCGCGTGTAAGGAACAGAGTGAATCAAAATCCACAATAACCCAAAAATCACAAGGAATTAGAAACCCAACAACAACCATTCAATTACTCTATTGGTCTGTATGCCAGAGAACAGGATTGAGCCTTCGCAACTGGCCTGGTAGACAAAGCCCGAAGTAATTACGCATCACGCTATTCAACCCCTATTGATAAAAAAATGTCATCATCCAATATCGACGCTTAAACTATACGACGCTGCTAACATCGAATTAAAACTTGAACACTAGCCGAAAGTCCAAACAGTGAGCTGTTCCCCGTAGATTATGCAAGATCCGTTAACCAGTTTGGACACAGCAAGCATGCATTCGTAATACTTACTAACAGAAATTATTACGCTTCAATGTGTTAACTGTTCATATTTGACAATGAACCATTTCATAGGAAACGGAATGCTTCGGGAGGTTGTCAGACCTTAGCTGTAAAGTATTGCCGTACAGAAGGATAAAAGCGGAAATGCTTTGGATCGTCAGGAGTTTACAATTGTTAGGATATATTGTTCGCACCACATTTGCACTGAACTCCATGGAAACAACACCTTGGTATTTCTAACCAATTTTTCTCTACTATAGTTCATCTAATCAGGTATTCCCAACATTTCACGATTGGTAACATCTCGAAAGAAAAACGATACATGATTGTCAAACTTCGAATCCTCGGAAAATTTCCATCGCTGTAATTCTCCGTCAGCAATCGCCTCGGAAGATAATCAATGAACTAGCCAAACACTTTTCTCCTTTTTGTTGATTGTGATGTAGGTTTGTAAACCGAACGGTTCATCCACTGAACGATCATCTTAAGTCAACACGGAGAGTTCTGCCGAACAATCTATGACCACATTTCCAAGTGCCCAGTGATACAAAAAGCAAAATGGTACCCGATTAAATAATTGAGACACCCGGTGCCCACTAAACTGAATTCGCTTTGATGATCAATAATTCACAGAAGCAGTAGTCAAAGAAGACAGTTAGATTCGAGGATGGATCTTTGATAGCTGGCTTAAAAAGCCTAGGAAGGGGAAAAATTCACACTGGACGAATTACAAAAACAGCCGTTATTCACCTATTCACAAGGGATGCTCACACAGCGATGATCTGCAGAACAAGAAGAATTTTATCACTTTTTCCTCTCAGTAGTATATTTCGCATACGGGAGGATGAACGAAATTTCCCCGAAAGCACACGACGGGTTTCTCAGTTATTGCTGCTCTTCAGGTATGCGTACCCGGTATTATTCTGTCTAACCATCCCTATGCTGTTGTGCACCTTTCTTAGGTTCTCACTAGAATCTCATTTAATTCGTTAGGAGCGAAATATTCTATTGAGAAGAAAAACCAATACTTTCGGACCCTGAGTCCCCCTTCTGAATGTTAGCCTTGCTTGAACGACGAAAATGTTCCCACGAATCACCATGTGATTCTTAAATGGATTTACCATCTATTCACACTCCTAACGATTCAAATGAGATTCTAGCGAGAAATTTTAGCATTTTTTTGCTAGAAATACCTGGTTGTAAAAAACACTCACAAACTGCGTAGATCCGCTGTCTAAACGAAGATTTTGTTTGGATAGAATGGAATAATCTGGCTTTGAATTGGCTTCTTCCAATACGTTTCTCAAAACTCACTTTATCTCCATCCAAAATTATTTGCTGACGGGATTATCGGCAGATCGCAAAGACAAACAGATTTTTCACCAGTTCTCTGGTGGATGAATGAATCTTTAGTTCGTTCATCTAGACCATCATGATTCTCGTCACACTGTCAGTGAGCACCCCAAAGGCACTATGCCCTATGCCATTTTGAGTCACAATCACGTACTTTATTCAACCAAAGTTGAAACCAGATGCTAAAAAACGCGTCAAATATGTTCCACCCCTGCGAACTAACCATGGTCCGTTTGTACAAGCAGTGAGTGATAAAACAAGATCGAAAATCCAACCAACGAAACTGCAAGCAAACGCGATTCGCCTTGTCGCCGTCGTCGACCAAGCAGTACAGAGTGTGAAACCAGCGATGGCATGTGCTAGGCAAACAAATGCGGTTGCACTTATGTTCAAATTCGCTTACCGTGAACGGTGGTGAAAGCAGAATTAAACCCAAAGCATCTTTTCGACTGATTCTCCTGTTATGTTTTACATTTCGCAAAATGTGGACCCCCGTTTGTTAGATCTGTGTTGGTCCCACGTGCGCGAATGAAAAGACAACCGGTGCAAAGGCAGTGCAGTTAAAAAGGACTGTTCATCCAAGTCGTAGTTCAAACATGGATATATATATATATATATATGGTTGATAAAATATTAATCAGTACCCAACTGCGAAAATAGGTCCTTCATACAATCTGCGAGAAAGATCCGTTTAGAACGTTTTCATGCACTTCCTTAGGAAAAATCGTAGACGAATGGACAGAAAAGAAATTCGTTCATTTTCTGTAATCCGAGTTTGTGTCGCTTTTTATTTCAATGCTTGCCACAAAACTCTGGTTGCCGTAATTTTTAGATGGCTCGAAATCCTCGTACCTGGGTTTGTTTGGTTATCCGAATAATCATCTGATATGTGACGTTTTATAAGGACGTTTGTCCTAGAATGTGTCGCACACACAACGGAAAAACAACATATTTATTCATTCTATAAGTAACGAGTAACTGCGTTTTTGTTTTCTGTTCACGAATAATGCTGACGCGAGTGAACGGATCGTACCAGGGGTTAAAACACACCTCACATTCTTTTTTCTGCCCATTTTCGGACTATCTGTATACAAATGGAAAAAAACGAGACTTGTTCTTCCGTGGCACTAAACGATGTTCAGCTTCAGGGGAAAAACAAAGGGCAAATGCGTTTCCGCGAGGTTCTGCTAGTTGAATTTGGCTTTTTGATCATATTACCTCCCAATTATCTTCCCTATTAGGAGGAACAGAACTGCGAACACGAGCTAGGAGTTATTTCCTATAATTGGTTAACCTTTCCTGTTCACCTAATATTTTCATTCCATAAACGTTCACAATGATACCAAGCAAATCAAACTGCGTGAAGAAGTGAATACAAGTACGCATGACGAAAGTAAACAACAACATTAGTGATGCAATTTATGTAATGCTTTCTCTGTGAGTTTACATTGTAAAACAATCACTTTCATGCTATCCTCCGAATCGCATGCCTGTTCAACGTGAAAGGAGAGCTAGACTGCAATGAAAATGACTAATCTAAAACTGGATACAAGTGATGGGACGCGTTCGTGAATTATTGCTTTATTTTATAGTTTTGGTTAGATCATCACAGTAATAAAACGGCGCAAATAGGTTGACGACAATTGGATAGCCCAAAATGACAAACTGCAAAACATTGCAAGGTGGACGACGATCAGTATACTTGAACGGACCGCATTTCCAGGGAAATTTCATGTGTTCGCTACCAGACCACCGCCGATCTGACATCGACTGACTTTTTTTCCCGTGTCCAGTAAGTCCTGTCAGTTGGGCCGTATCCCCAAGATGACATCAACTTCCAGTGTGGCAACGAATAATTTGTTTTTATCACAGAACCAAGTCATTTTCCCTAATGACACATTCGTTTAGTTACTCGAAAGGCCACATCAACCGGAGCGTCGAAAGTGAATAAATTCAGTGACACAACCAGGTTGACGTGTAAAACGGGACAATGTTTTTTTCTCTCAAACGAGACAATAAGTCTTAAGTGAACCGAACCGACCGCTGCTGTTCGGGCTAACGTAAATCAAACCCAATTTCACTAGTGAAAGAAAGTTATCCTGTTTTTTGTCAATACCACTATAACGGGCTTTTTTGAGACTGGAGGAAAACGAGAATCAGATTTAGAATTGCGATCGAAATTCGGACATCCCCATTGTTCCTTCTCTCTTGCACGTGCAGTATCTCAACACCCGACAAAATCGGAATTGAAGATTAGCAATTAATTAGTCTCGTTACCCCAATGCCGGATTGCGAGTAATAAAAGGTTAGTAGTTGCAATGCAAAGATTAAGAGAATGAAAACTTTGGCCGAATCCAGAGTCACGAAATCGCTGGGTGCAAAAACAACAAAAACATGATCATAAGAACGTGACTCGTTTGGTTGGAATTTTGACAAACCCCGAAGTTGAAGTTTCAGCTTTATTTCTGAGTGCAATCATGACAATATTCTGCTGATATTAGACACACACACCCAGACAATAATGAACCACAATCTAGAGATACATGGCCAGGCAAACCAGCCACTGAATAAGCCCTTTATTCGTCTCCTCCGGAGTGTGGTACCGAGTAGGATGAACGAATTATTTTCGCCATGGGCAATATGGAACATTTGAAGTGCGCGTCAACGTTTGTCAAAAGACAACCGTGACTGCGTTGTAGGAAATTGGCCATTAAGGGCACGAAACGTTCATAGTCGTCAGTCTTAAACAAGCCACGGAAGCTAGTTCTATTAGATTACACCAATAGGAAGTAAAATGTGAACTACTGAAAGTCTGCAATGTTGTGCTTTTGCAGTTTGCGAATAAAATATGTACACTGTAACAGCTGAGGGACTTTGTAACGTTAGGGGCTATAGTAACGGGTATAAAGGTTCAGATATTTGAGCGATGAATTTCGACTTCGATGGTACTAATACGACATCCACGTGAAATAAACCTTCAATCACCGAAGTTCGTAATAAGAGCGAAGACTAAATGAGCAATTTCCACTAATAAAGCAGTTTGGATAAATGAACTTTATCACACCGAGTTACAGAAACATCATAACGAACCAATTTCGACATCTGGCCAGGTCGTCTTGTGTCTGCAATCGCCAAGTAGAATAGTCTAGTGGACCGGATTCCAAATGTGCAACTATTCTTACTGGAGAACATGCACGTTCCAACAGATCACGGACTAGCCACCTCCGCTCATTTCCCGACTAATGCCTGTCTAGAATATTATATCTTCCCTATTTACAATCGGTCCCCACAAATCGAGTGACTATGGCGAATTAGCTTCATACGACTGACATCACAGATGCTAATTTATTGTCACTACCCAACGAGTGTGAAAATTTGCATTGGTCGTAACTCATGATCTTGATTATCATCGGGTTCTGATTGCTGGGCTCGACGTTTAGACCGCAAGCATTTCAACACTAGTCGAGACAACATAGCTAGTGAAGTCGTTGTTGATATTTAACTACCTTGAACTGGGAATGCGTCCCGCTGCTCAGCTGATAGCAACTGAGAGGACAGATTATTGACCGCTGACCTGTTTCTTACCTCTGGGTTCTTCTGTAGTCTTTCTAGTTGGAAAGAAAACCGCTTTCTGTTCTGACAACTCCGAACACGCCATTCAACATCAGTCTCGATTTGCATATGGCTGGACAACTTTAATAATCCTTAGGATCCCTATAGTGTATGGAGATTCCAAAATTTACTTACGATTATTGGACCAAAATTTCACCGAGTAGTACGCAGTTCAGGAATTGCAATCTCCCCGTCTAATTCAGCGGATAACGTACAGATTTCGAAAGGTCTTTATCGATTTGCATAAAACATGGAGTTTATGCTAGATATTTCGTCATCACAATTAAATAATTAAAATACTCATTGGCCGAAAACCATATTGGCATTTACTAGTCGGTCTGGTTCACTGTTGCTTTGGATTTGTTGAAACTTTGGATCCTCTTGATCGAGTGAATGAAAACAGAAGAAAGACAGATGCTCCCAGTTCGTTTAAACTTATTGATTGCTCACATGAAATCGAGCAGCACTCATTACAAAATATTTGCTTTTGGTGGATCATCCACGTAACAGAATTCAGTCAATTAATGTTCTGTTACGCAAATGGGTTGCAAACTCACTACCTTATGGCGAAGCTACATTGAAATAATTGGAAAACCATCCTTTCTGAGCAAAAAGCGACCTCGTTTGCACTCGCTGGCATCATTCAAGTTAATAGGGTTGCATAATTCACAAACTGATCACATCATCTTTACCTCCCATTGATCTTATGTCCTGCGCCCAATGTACAGACGTCTAGGTAACGGAGACAGTAGACAGGAATGAACGAAAAGAAGCACCAAGAAAAATGTCTTCTTTCTACTTTCGACGAATCTCTGATAGGCTGGAATCATTTTGTAAGATCAAACTGATTGCCGAGTTCTGGCTAGCTGACAGTTTTCCTATGTCCACTGTTGTCTTTACGAATTGTTTAGTTTGGTTCTACAGAGAACTATCACCGTTTAATTTATTCCAGATAAGCATGAGAGTGATCTTCGGTTCTGAAACTATCCAAAACAGACAAATACATGACTGAGGCTTTGTGAGTCAAAACCGTCTGGATTTTGGCGACGGCCACCTAAGTCCGCCTTGGTTGCGTTCACCGACTCTCTATTGCAACACAGGCTGTATGCTATTGTCGTTTGAACCTCTCCGCCATCTAAATAAAATCATCTTGGGACCGCCTCATAGCTCGCAAAGGAGTCATAATGATGTATGGTTTTGTTCACTTATGAATTCAAGATAACTTCGAGTTCGGGGCTGTTACCAATTGAACCTACTTGGCAATTAATTTTAATCTAGCATGAATGTTTGAAGGAATACTTGGACAAAAGTTCCGTAAGGTAAAATGCACAATCTGTGCGAAACAGTATTTCGTCTATTTCCAAACAGGTTTGGCTTGAATTGCCATACATTTGAAGTGTGAACTGGAGAAGAGCGGAAAATTTCAAATGGACGCTGAATCAAATAAGCCAGACGGAAGTGTGAACTCCGGTCAAATCTGGTAAATGCTGCCACAAGGCACATCCTTAGGTACACATACAAACATCCGGCCGCCGATGCGAGAATACAAACTAAATTTTTATGGAAAATCGATGAGAGTGGTAATGGAAATAGGTTCAGTCGGTGACCAAATTGAGATGTAAAAGTTGCGTGTTGCCACAATCGAATTGTTCAAACCGAAAATCAATCATTCTGGTGCGAATTCATCGAAACAAACATTTTGGTGAGTGGCGAATTAGAATAGCAACAAGGCCATTTTTCAAGATTGGTATTCTAGTTTTGGACAGCCTAATCACTGCCCCAAACTTTCCACTCCTGATTTAGCTGATCTCTGGTCCAAGATGACCAGTCGCGCAACTAAGCGGTCGAAAAACAAGTAACGTACCGAATTGATGTTTTTCTCGGCTTTTTCTTCACTGAAGAGACCTGTCATTCAAAGAGAAGAATCTAACCCTAAATAGTTGCCGACTACAGTAATGATAATGATTCGGATTTTTATTGCTACTCGTATTAGTATTATTATTATTATTATTATTATCTCTTTGCCAACCAAAACGGTGATTTCTACAATATTTGCCGTCTAATTAGTCATTTGATCCCTTTGCAAGTTCAGGATTTTGTTCTTTAACAATTCTGTTTCCTTTGTGCTTGATCAATGAAGTGTTGCAAAGAACGAGGATGCATTTAATCGTTTCCACCCATTCCGAACTAAAGCGTACACTGGCTGATTATCAGAATGGATGAATATCATCTATTTGATTTATTGCAGTTTAATGCAGGGCCAAAAGTCCACGCTAAACGATGTCCGCCATTTCCTTCTGTAATTGAGTCACACCCAAACGTGTCCGAAGCAAACTTTAGTAGACAAGAAATCGGCAAATCTGCTCCAACAACACTGTGTTTAATCCACTCAAGACTACTTACATGCAAGACGCCAATCAACCTAAATAATCACTGCATCTCAGCACTTTTTTCCTCCGTCTCAGCTTTGCTTTTATGTTTTCTACCGATTCACAACTGCAGACTTGCTGACAACTGATTACATTCCCGACACTTGGATCTCATTGTTCAAGTAAAAACCCTCGCTATCGACGAATTTTGTGCCTTCGGAAAAGTGCGTTCTGACACTGTTAGTTTGTGGCATTGATGCAAGATCATCCGATAAATCGCAGTACGTGAAAACCTGATCGGAAATCTGAGAATATTTGCAGGCAGGATATGTGCTAGTTTTTTATAGGATTCATTCACGAATCATTTGTAACAATAGAGTTCCTTGGTTAGAAAAACGTCAACGATGAAAATGCTCATCCTTTTCACTTCGCTTGGCGAGGATGATCTAAGTATCAGTTCGGTTCAGGTGGTCGTCACTTACAATGGGCAGAAGTTCCGAGAGATTAGGACCAAAATAGTGGAGTAGTAGATGACACCCAGCTTTGGCACACTACACACTACCTGTTCTAGTACGAATCTGTCTCGGCAATTTGAAACGTCCATCAACCAAGCCAGTTTATCTGGCTGGCAAAACTGTGTTTATTTAAATAAAATGGTAAAATCCGCTATGGCTTACAAATATTCCCTGTGTAATTCTTACCGTTTAATTTGATCCTATGTCGAGAGCCATGAACGCAAATTGAATCCTTTTTAAAGAGTAAATGCCGGTTGATAGCTCAAACAAATCAGGCAAACCAGTATACTCTTAAACAACGATTCTTTCCAAAAACTTCAGATAGAGTGCGGCTCTTTTGGATAGTGGTGTTCGAATTCCAATTATCTAGTAGTATAGAATTATGAATGGATAAATGCTTATACTTTTCTAATCCTCACAGTTATCAAACTGCTGATCCCCTTAGTTTAGATTGAATATGCCCTCTTTTATCGAAATTCACTAACAGTCACATACACAGGATGGTATATCATAGGGATACATTTAATTGGCTTATTTGATTGTCTTGTTCATCTACTGGGCCTTGTCTACTACAAGACTATCCGTCATTCTCTAATTCTTGCCTACTCTTCATCAGCATCTGATTGTCGGTTACCAGTTCATTAACAGAGGATACCAATTCACGCCTAGATTATCGTACTTACTACTGTTTGACGGGTAGATGGCCATGCATATAATCCGAAACTACATATTTGCATGAATATTCTTGAATAACTTGTTTACCCATACATATGAAGCAGACTTGAAATCCTGTGAGGACAGTATATGAACTGGTGTGAACAAAACAACAACTCTTCACGTTAGCGAGTTTGACAAAAACCGGTTTACATAGCATGTGACTGTCACCTTTGGAGGTCGTAAGACCGCGGAACGGCTTCGTTCTTCCAATCTTTTGAAATAATCAAGCGGATTTGATGGACTCAAAGGGATTAGTTCGAGTGATGAATGTATATTCTACTGATTAGCATACCAGGGCAGGGCAGGGCAGAGCATACGACGTATGACTAGAGAATATTTTTGCAGAACCAGTCAACCTGATGTTAGCATAATTTTTGCGGGGCATGAGATGGCTAGATTCATACAGTATTTTTCTTAGTTAAGAAGTCTAACATGGCCGTCTTCGTGTTACATGCACAACACCACCACGTCACGTGGTTATGCCCAAAAATTCATGGCAGATGTGAATGCTTGCATGTGTGGGCCAGAAAAGTTTATCAACTCTGCTGTACAGCTAAAGGCTATTTACAAATTACCAAAATCCACGGGTGATAAGAAAACACGGAACGATTTTTTCCTGATTTAATTTTCCATTTGTTATCCTAAATTGCATAGGCAGACAGATCTGAAATATTCACCGAAAAATTAAAGTTTTGGGGTTTTTGTCTTTACTGCTGATGTACTCAAAATAGGGGATTATGAAGGACCGTTTGGCTTGAACCGTGAATACTATAGTAATCTAACTTAACCTCACTTTTTGAGTCCACTGATTGTGACATTTCAACACCAAAGGAAACAGAAAGCAGCCAACAAGGCCTACTACAACAACGTTATCAGACCATTATAATAAATTTATATCACACGGAATGTCAACGAATAAATGACATCAGCTGGTGAGTTCTATCCCGACCAAAGTCGAGAAATTTATATATTTATAATCATACACCAACTACATTGGTTCAGTGTTTCCCAGTGTAATGGGCTTTTGTCCACCATTCACTTAATTTAGTTTATCGCGGTTAGATCCTTGAAAAAGACAAGCAGGGTATCCGTGTTTAGGGTCTGAAAGAGACCGTCCTTTGAGTATATCTGTTTAGATCATTTTCCGTTTTTTAGTTGCTACAAGTCATTCGATGATTAAGGTATATTTTAGTTTCAAGAATAGTATCCGATCTTGTTTATCTATCCCACAGGTTGGCAACGCTACGATGAGTATAGCGCTAGTTAAAGTGTAGGTAGTTTTATGGTTGGCGGGTACAAACCGTGGTAGTTGACTGTGTTACATACTTCTTGACAGACAGCTTATGCTGAAGTTATTTATAATAACAGCAATAGAAGTATTTGACTGCTGTTGTATATTTTATCTTGTTCATTCTCCAGTAGGTGTTTTGGGTCTCCAGAAACGCCATTTGGTTGCTCGATTCAGTGTGAGCTTTACATAGGCAGGGGTATTATAAATACCTCGGTCTTGAAGTTTTTTGTCAAACCAGTTATTAATCGTTTGATCTACCCTACGCAACATCACGAGGCCAACAAAGTGCAGATCCGTAATACTGTTGTCATAGAAAATTCGGATGTTCCTGTTAACCACAAGATGCTTGTTTCTTAACCCGCTCGACGGAAAAGTTGAATAGCGCCAGAAACAATGTACATACTCCAAACTACTACTCAGATACACAGGATTCTTCTTACGTTCACATGCCCCAAAATGTCGACAAGCGTCGCCGAGGGAAGGGATGTTGGTATTTGTCCAGGGAAACAAGTATTGATCATCCTAAGGTTATGGTCTGTGATCCAACTATATATAAATGATAAGGGACGTCCGTGGACCATGGATTTGCGCAGAGGATGAACGGAAAAAGATGCTTTCGAAACGGACAAGATAGGACTTATTTGTGGATCGAATTACCGGACAGCCAGTGCACGACCATCGTTTATGCAACAGAAGGGGCATCAATAAGTATCAGGGAAAGCAGATTTGCTTCAGTTCGAGACCAATGAATTAGGTGCAACAAAGTTGAAAGCTCAATGCGGGGTTTATTTGCATTTCGTAGTGCTAATAACAACCCTGTACACTCAGTCCAGCTGTTCTGTCCGAGAGATCAAAGACTGATTTTGTAGATACTGACAAGGAGTTTGAAACGAAATGCCCGTAGTAGAGACGGACAAACTAACCAAGCCAATTTCACTGGGAGAAGGAATTTCAACAAAATGAAGAATTGGTTCAACAGAAAGTAATATTTGCCCCACACAAGAAGGGATTTATTCTGACTGTGCACGGCTATAGGGTATTTTTACTCCTGTGAATCAACTAACACTGGTTTTGATCAAGTCCGGATACGTGACGTTATTTGGTGTTGTTTCCTACTTCCCAGCTCGGATGGAATGTCGTAAGCAACATACTGGGAAGCGTGGTGCATCGATTGCAAGCCTTCAGCAACAGCTTTCTGTCTGCTTGTGCAAGTCTGCCCAAAAGGCGACTGTGATTTTACAAGGATATCACCTGATTGATTACTACCATGGATAATGTTGCACAGGAACTTGTTCATTGTTGCGAAATCGAGTGGAAAAACGACCCACTCGCATTTAAAAAGGTTAGGAATTTTTCCCTTCGTTGATAACCGCAGTTACCATTTCCAGGAAAGCCTGATAAAATGGCAGGCGAATTGCCAATTGTTCCACTCAAATAACACATGGTATAGTTCTCTGTAGTATGTCATCGGTGGATCCACACTGGAGATCAAGCACTGCTGGGAAACGTGATTGTTATCGCATAGGTATATTCACATAAGGGAGGCCAGGACAGATGAAAGCCCTATTGTGTAAATCTGTGATCAGAAATACAATAACATTTTTCCGAGAAAAGTGACTGTTGCTAGTCCGGGGAAAACTGTTGTACTCTTAGCACATTATTCGAGCCCCGAAAAATGCTGATTGTACTTTAGTTCGGGTAGAGAAACCAGCTGTGATTTTTTTGGTCAGACCTTGTCTAAAACTCTGCCTATTGTATTCATAGCTAGCTGCAGGCACTGCTATGGCTTCCGTGTGAACAAAAACGAATATAACCGCCATGATTACGCTTCTAAACGGACAGGTTTATCTTTGTTTACTATGCCCAATGATTCCAGTTAAAACTGCAGCGAATGCCAACTGCATTCCAGCTAAGTAGATGACGCGATCCGTTTAAAGCACCCAGTTTCCACGTGCTGCTATGTAATAGGCAACTTTGTGCAACGTGAAGGTGAGTGGAGCAGAAAACAATTGGATTGGCTATAACTGCTCATCAGCCCTACAGAGGCAGCTTGGAGCAGAGAAGCGGACTTTCAATCTCTCGTGTGTGAGTGTGAGTTTTCACTGGAGCATTGAATTCCGTTATCATTAGATCCCAACGCGGTCACATTAATGACCGACAAAAAAGAAATAAAAGCGAATCGTGGTCTTAAAACTGGTAAAGATAATTACCAATAGTAAAAACTGAATTTGCCCAGTCCTTCAGCTGCACAACAGACAGCAAGTGAGCTCCAAAAGATAGCTTATACTGACTCTTATTTTGTACTGAATCAAAAAAGTGGAAGAATACGGAAGAAAGTAAGCACACAAGATATGGGTGAGCATTTAGACTATGTACAGAAAATTACAAGGTATAATTTATGACCCGGGTGTCATTGTAAGCTATCGTTTACGATTTTCATTCAAATATCAATGAATTTTCAGCGAACTTCTTATCGGCGTTCGGATGTTACTCTAAGTAATCCACTGGAACTATCAGCCTCATTCTGGTTTTATGTTCTTAAAATACTTATTTTGACTTATTCAAGCTTTGCCACTAGAAAGCAAGAAAATCATTCCGAAGTTTCCATTTTTTAGTCAACTCCTGTGTTTGTGCGTTCCCAACGCTCCTCTTGACCTAGAAATGGATGTTCACATGACAATATGGTTCCCCTTCGTCCATAGAACTGGTCGACTCAGTACTACGCCACGAGCGCCTAGGTTTGAAGATCAAAGAGAATCATTAGCTGACCGACTAGAGTACTCTTCATAGTCCAAAAACCAGAAGCTGCAGTCACATAATCTTGTGTCATTATTCAACAGTTTTGTTTATTCTTTTGTTGCCGAAATAAGGTTTGTGCGGTACCACGTGTGACCCATAAATTATCGAGTTGGAATGAAATATTTCTGAATACTGTCTGATACTGAACCGTTGTTACCTAGTGCAACAAATTGTACTGGGCCATTTCTGATTCACACCGCCAGCGTGAGAGAAAACAGTTCGAGATAATGTAAAAACATTCCGAACTGGAGGATCTAATGACTATGCTGTAAACCCTTAGAACAAGGAGTGAACAAGCTGATTAATATTTGGTTATCAAAGCCATCAACCGGATTTTTTCGAAACCAAGACTCCGTTGCTTACTGAATTGTCATTAACAGTACTGCAAATGAGCGCTAACTTCCACTCTTTTTGCGCACTCTGAAGCTCAATGATTTCGGTCTTGTTTGCTCTCACAGCAATGATTTAGGCATCTTGTGATACACGTCCTATTCCAATGATCAATAAGCTGGAAAATTGACCCATTCTTCATGGTTTAGTGTCTTACCTCTAACGACTTTTCGTATTCTAGCCTCTTATGGTTAAATGTCAATCTTTCTTTCACCTCTCTGACGTTTAGGCATAACAAACGATAAACGAAAATGAAGACACAAATATGTCAAATTCCTTTCTATAACTATCCGTAATAGATGGAACAAACACGTATTAGTCTGCCTAGATTACGTAGTCCAGTGTACCAGGAATAGTATGCAAATAAATTTCGAATTGTCTCCATTTATCCTCAGGTAGAATCATGCGAAAAAGCAAAACAAGACGATAGTTCTGACTCCATCTGACTGGCATTGATCGACCGAAGTTCTGACTCTTACTGACTATATGTTGCTCAAATTTCATGTGGTCACACGTAACGCACGGATCGCAGATCCAAACCTTTCACAATAACCAATTCAAATAATTATGAATCAATAATCTCATTATAAATTGCTATGGTGATACCTAACGTGAACTTGCATATCGAGATCCGATCAGGTTAGGGGCAAGTATAGAAACGATGGCGTATTTTCGTGCATGACATATTTTGCCAAAAGTGAATTCTACTTTGGTCCAATAATTGAATAATCCAAAAGTGATTCCGTGCTTTAACCTTACCTATGAGATCAAATACGGACAATGTTGAGTTTGTAGAACCGGAGCATGCAAGTCACTTATCACTTTATTGTTTATGAGGTGCGTCGCAATCGTCGCAATCGAACTGCTGGGAATATGAATTTTGTGAACCGTGTCCGCGCAACTCGATACCTTTATCAGTATTCTCTGCGGTTCAGAGAACGAATCCTTTCACTGAATGCGTAGCTGAGGAATTTCAGACTTTTCTCTCAGCTTACACGAGCGTTGCTTTTTGACCTTTTCTAGTTCACCTCTGTCCTATTATCTAATAACAATCTCGTTCAAACGGTTCAACAACAATGGCATAACATGGCACACAAATGATCTGGAATGACGAAATCAGAAGGCTATGTTAGTGTATCAGGTCCACAGCGAATGTGTAGCTAGCGGAGCGTACAACTTCAATTCATCTGACAAATCTAGAACTTTGTTTGAAAAGTGTAAGGTTGGTGGATGATGAATCGTCATACACCTCTCCTTGTCGAAAGTCACCGGAAATGCCTTTGTCACCAGATAAAATGACCAAGAATCCCGCATGATAAGGTCAGTTAATACCGATGGGTCAAACTAGCCAAGTGATCAATCACTGATTGTGGGGTCAGAACATGTGATTTGTTCCGGTCTAATAAACGAAGGTTAGTGTCAGCTCATTTTGGCTATTCTTTCGAAAGCTAGCGGAGGGAAAATAGAAGTGGTTGTTGGTCGACAACGTGAAGCCAGAACACACTTCAGATCTCCTTTTCTGCATTTTAGAACAGAACTTAAGTCTAATCCGTTTCTAAGCTCCACTGGTTACCGGGAACCGTTTTGTTCGCATTACAATTAAAATTCCATTTAACTCTTCTTATTTTATTCAGTCATTCATAATCTAACTGTCAGATGCATGCAAGTACATTATACGGCTAAGCCCAAAGAGCCGGCATTATTCACTAGACTATTACTCAATCGTATTAAAGTGTCCGCGGTTTGTTACATTCTCTCATGCACTGTTCGGTTGCCGGCCTCGCTATAAGCTTCTTTATCTGTCCCTCCACATAAGCAATAAGGCTAAATACTAATCTTATGATTCTCTTCATGTTCGTAATCCTTAGTCCATGCTCATATCCGTAACTCATTGGGACATTTCTCGTTCTTCCACCGACGTGCATACAAACGCGTTTTCCGATCATGTTCCCTTAAAACAGATCGTTTTTCCTCACACCTTTCGTTTTCTTGGTCTGCCCACATTCAGTGGGACCACCGGGGTTGGCCGCCTAAGGTCGGGCCACGAATAAACAATTCAGTTCCCATGCCGAATCTCCATTCGTTCTTTCTATTTTCAGCATCCCCAATATGACCCACATCTGAAGATCATTACAATCGCCTTGCGAGAAAAGAAAGAGCTTAAGATTTGTGGCACTATTTCAAACGGTATCTGGCCGGGCCAATGCATTCCTATGGTGGCGTTTTCATATTCTAACAATATTTCAGTAATACTCGTTGATCGAATCACGGATGCACACGTGGTATGAATTTCCGATCACGGCATCCATGAAGACTGCGAGAGGGTAACACAAAGAATTTCAACGGGTGGGTGATAACGGAGTTTGGGTGGCAAGATATCAATGCCCCCTGTCCCATATTTAGAAATGACATAAATACTGGCCTCGGAAAGCAAATATCTTAGCAACCAAAGGATAAGTTAAAGCAAGATGAAGACATATCAAGAAATGCAAGCATTTCGTTTTGCTCTTCTCAATCACGAACTTAAAACGTGCAATTTGAACACAGTAGATTGTGGAAGACAGTGGAAGTTTCACATATAAAATTGCTGATAAATTGGAGTGACAGGCGGGAGAATGTCATGGCAAGGTAGACTAATACTTAGGGTCAACCGTTTATGTGCGCAAGCGCTGGCAGATGAATGCTGATAAATAAAATCTCACTGAACGCCAGTCGTTCTGGGGTGATGATCGATTTAAAATTTTCATTAATTCAGTTGAACAAATTGCCTCCTTTAGATAATAGGGCAATGAACACTTGGCTCTTTTCTTCGGTGACTGGTTTTTCTTATGGCTTCCTCTGCCTTCGATGCTGTTCGATGGAATTTTCAGGATAACCGTTGGCTAACAACGTCAATTTTATGAACTCTTCCTTTCTGTGTTTCATCATGGGTGCAGATTTTCTGGATTCTGTAGAAGAGGGTAAGAGCTGATTCTCGCTTGTATACAAATAGTGTAAAACTGGTGAGTAGTAAGTAACATCCACCCCAAGCAGTTTTAAGGTAGACGTTGCGTTACAGCATCATTAGACATACGTATCCAGCAGCGCAGTTGCATCCACTGCAAACAACCAAGAGGTTAAGCTCCCAAAATTGCTCAAGCAGTCTTGCTGTTCCGAATGTCTCTCACGTTATCTATCCGTTCACTTGCAGTTGCGGTAACGCATACATTGGCTAAACGGATCGATGCTCGTCTCAACGAGTGTCAGAGCAAACACCGAAACGATTGTCAAAATCGATGACGCAGTTCTCTGTGACCTCGTATACTGATGCAAAATATCCGACCTATTCGATCGCAAAGTGCCTGGTTGCATCGGGTCAAAAAATTGACACAACCCAGCTTCCATGCAAAAGTGGGCAA
>LUCM01003749.1:21977-48138 GCA_008360955.1 Fasciolopsis buskii
GTCGACTTGCTGGCTGGAGACACTGAAGGATATGGCAGTGAACCGTGAACAGTGGAGATCGTGTTCTCGAATCAGAATGATTGAAAAAGTGTGCTTTATACAGTTGGAATGTTCCGTGTGTTGGTTGTGTAGGTCCAGTTCCTATTCGCCCTGGATACTACCCTTCGTATAGAAGCATGTAACTCCAGAAAAAAGAGAGCGGCCAATGAAGCTTGCCTTGCTGTTTAACGCTGAACGATGATGATGATAATGGCTGCTTACATTATTGAACAGGATCGATTATGGCTTTCCAATTAACGTGAATCAAAGTGTTCACAGACAACGCTTAGGGCAGTCTATAGCAATATAACCGCTGCCTCGTCGCGCATTCCAAACCCTTACAGAAGCCCATGAATGAACCAATGCGGAATAACGTATGGTCCGGACCGAGGGGTGCATTTCAGTGGGACCTGCAGTCCTTTAGACATCCCAGTCAATGGTAGCTAATACCGATATGGCCACCTGAAATTCACCTATGATTCCAAGAGGATGGACATAAGACGGAGCGAATGTCATACGGTTGTTTGTCGAACTTGTGCCCTTAAAATAAAACGAAAAAACGAGATAAAAGTTTACAAAATGTGTACGGTGGAAATACAACGACTGTTTTCCTCTTTGTGTCCGATCTTTATATAATTTCATTTAAATGCTGTTGCGTTGACATCATGCTTGTTTTCAAGCAGGATAAGTATTTCCCTTTGGTTACATTTTGTTCAGTTTTTTCGTGAATAGAGCCTGATATGCAAACATCGACCGTTACGCATTCGTTATTATACCTAGATGTCGGTCCCCTTAGTTCAGCCGCGGTTTCAATTTTACAATCATTAACTCTGCGTCGATTTACCTTGGTTTTTGTAGCCACCTCACAGTGGACCTTGTTCCATCGATTAAGAACGTCTGTCTAATGATCAGAAGGGACCCGGGGCCGTTTCGAGCTTACATCCCTGAATTCTGGGAACGAAACTTGCTCAAGGATACTTATTACTCTTAAATGTAGCATACGTCTTTACGATAATCCGCAATCCGCTATTCGCCCGGAGCAAACCAAATCACCATTATAATAATGCACGAAAGTTTATATTATATATATATATATATATATATATATATATATATCAAGGCAACTGTACACGGTTCACAACAGTAAGGGAGCCCCGCAAAAACGAAAACAACTTCAAGCAACAATCTCGTTTCGAATCTGAAATACTGCACAAGAGCACGTAATTTGGCCGTGATAAAAGCTTACCATTTTATACTGAATGATAAAATTAAGCGGCTTGAAATGCAGATCCTGCATAAACTGTGCTACGATACTCAGTCAAGCTATTCAGTGTAAGATAGTAAAGAGGGAACAATGACAAGTACAAAACCGAACATTTTTATACGATTCAAGTACTACTATCACTACCTGCTACAAGACATTATTTATTGCCTTTTTTGTGTTCATCAACAGACCCTGCCATGTTAACTAATTTCGTCATTTTACTGTTTTTGTATCCTAAGGAACCAATTCGAATATTAGTGTGCTGATAAAGTTCGTCATTCAACAGGCATTACTTTCAATAAAACATCTAAATAGCTAGAAACGTCAGTCAGCTCAGTATTCTACAACATCATCAGAAACAAAGATGATTTGATGACATTTTGGTCACCGAAAGGAACTGTTTGCAAAACTGGCTTGCAGAGTACCCGCAACGTTGTCATGTGGAAATTAAATAGATGCTTCTTGTCACCAAAAAATCCGAATTAGTGTGAGCCGAAGGTTTGAGTTATTCAGATCTAACGTACTTCACAAGCCAATTAAAAAATCTAACACTGGTGACTATTCTTTTTTCGCATAAAAACGATCCTTATAACAAATGAGTAGATATGCGCAGCTTACGAAGAAACCGACATTTGGCAAGCCCAGTGAACACGAGCTGGGTCCCTAATATCCATCTGTAAACTGATTTCGCGCTGGTCGTTGATGTGTTGATCAAATTTTCACCCTCCGACAGCTGTTAGACCACCGCTCTACTTTCCAAAGGCCAGCGAACTTCTTGTTCTTGGACATTTGCGCAGCATTTGAATCTGTTGATGGGTCTACACTACAGCACTGTTTGTTGAGAAATGGAATAGTTGAGAACCGTGTCAGTCCTCAAAGGGTTGTGCCATCATACATCAGGTCGGGTTAGGGATTATGGCCAGCCTTCGCCACTTTTCATCTCCAGTGGAGTATAGCAAGGCCGCTCTATATCCCCATTTCTTTTTAAGTTTGTCGGAAAGAATGTCCTACAGAACGCCTTATCTGGTCTTTTAGACGGCAGAGTTGAACTCATCCTAGGGAAAAGAGATTTTAACTTACAATATGCCGACCACATTGCCTTGCTGAGTGAAAATACACAGTAAATTCAACGCGCGTTGTGCTGCTTGGCGATTCAGGCATCCCGAAACGCTGTACTTTGCACCTTCAAAACGCAAGGCTGGCAGGAGTTCGCACCTGCACTCAACCTTTGTGGTGATCGGTTAGAAGTAGTCAATAGCTTCAAATACCTTGGGAGCCTGATCACACCTGGCGATGTTGGGGAAGAGTTCTCCTCACGAATTGCGAAAGCAACTTTCGCGAACCTGCGACACTTGTAGTGACGCCATGACACCTAACTTTTCTACAAGGGTGTACAGTGCTAAAGTTCGTAGTGTTCTACTTTACGGTTGTGAGACTGCTGTTCACACTGGAAATCCCTGGCGACCTTGTTTTTGTTCACGGACATCTCTGAAGCATTACTCGAGTTTGGTAAAAACATCGGATAAGCAATGACGAGGTGCGTCGTCGTGTTTTGGATGCAGATATTCGTCTGCTGACTGAGATAATCGCTTTACGCGGCCTTCGGTGGCTTGGACACGTATTGGGTATCCCTGACCATTCTCTACGTTTTTGTACCCTTTTTACACGTGCTGGGCAAGGCTGGAAGAAGTGGTATGGGGGGCAAGTAATGACGGCGTGGAGGTATGAAAAACTTAACTTCGGCATTGGCCTCGGTCAGTGTTTCCCGCCTTCGTAGTTGGGGCCCAAGAGATGAGGGTTGTCATTGGTTGGAGATGCTGAGAGATATGGCTCAGAACAAAAGTCAGTAGCGCGAATGCTGTGTAGTCTGTCTCTAGACTTCATCCCCTTTAAGAATAATCTGTAAACAACAAAAGAATCACAAAGCGCCTACGGTGTGAACATGGCTCATCATTTTTCTCTCTTATTTGTCCACCTGCTAAGTCCCATTTCCATATTACTTTGGCACCATGCTTGTTTTTAAGCTGGTGTGTCGTGTATATATATATATATATATATATATATATATATATGCGTGTGTGTGTATTGCGTCCCTTCAATTGTAAGACCTTGCATGGAATTTCCAGCCATGTTCAAATACTGGTGCGTGCGAGGCACTGAGGTTTATATGCTTCAGTATTAAATTAGTTTTTCAAAATACCTCCCAATAGTACTTCTTAATCTCCAACTGCATTCAGCTTTAGAAGTACACGTATAATAATCTGGTGATGCTCGTCCATAAAATTTTTATCCCCAAGAAATACTACAAAATGACGTACTGAAGTCCTTACGAACCCCCTAGTACCAGTGAAACAACAGTTGACGTGACCCTCCTTGCCAAACATTTCGCATCTTTGTACGCCAAAACTTACAACCACCAATGTTAATGAAAATATACTAAATATTCATTTCACTAGCATTTGGGCGTCGACCGCTCTATCTGATGGTACCTCAAAAGTTCGTTGCGCCGAGTTTCCCTAGACGTAACATCGTGCTGACGAGGGCCTCGAAATCGTTCGGCGCGTTCCCCAGGAAAAAATGGAATCGGAGCTGTGGGTTGAAGTGTCACCACGTAGTAGGTAGAATAGGGAAGTGCGTCCATTCTCAAAAAGCTGTAATCAAATGGATCACCACTGGCCTGTTGCTTATCCAGAACAACCAGGCTGTGAAACGTGCTATCGGCAACAGTGTCGGAAGACGTGATCACAACTATCACAAGTCTAAGCATCATTGGGAACCACTTGTTGACGATGTTGGTCAAAAAGAAACGGCAGTGATGAAGTTAAGAATGGCTGAGACAGCGCCGAAACAACGGACAATAAACAATGAACAATGAATTGTCATGAAGACTTGAGGTGGTTTTGTTGATCAATGAAACAAGCGGACAAAACTTTACTCCAGTCAACAACTCATGCGTGGTAAAATTCCCTCGCCCAAATATGCTAATTTCTTAAATGATTCGCTATGGTCGTGAATTCCAACAGCCTATCGCACAAAAATCTCTTTCGAAAAAGCTGAACGATGGACAACCTTGTCAAAAAACGAGACACTATCGGAAACTTCTGGCAGTATCATAATTCTAAACGAACATCACTTAGGGTTTGTAACAAAACATGACAGTCATGCTAATTAACACTGCAATTCGTGAGAACATCGAAATTATGAAGCAGAGTGTAACAAGATCTACCTCGTTATACAGTCAGAAACTAAAATTAAAAGCTGTCAACCATCATCGCTTTTACAAAACGAACCAAATAAACGTACTTACAGGGTGTGTTTACGATTAGACATTAAATACCAGGTCCACGTACGCATTCACCGCCTATAAACATTGGAGAATTATCCACCCTGCAGACCAATAGCAACATTCTCCGCTACGATCTTTGAAGTGTCGTATAACAAGTGCGCATATAAAGCAACAGCTAAGCTAAAACCCAGAGCCAAAAGAAAGCGAGCGCCAACAGGAAAAAGACCTAGGAGAGAGTCGATTAGGCGCTCCAAATGGCAGAATAACGTGGTTCAATAAAACACACTTCAGCTTGGTTTGGTTGAGTTGGCACAGAACACAAACGGTCCAAGGGGCCAAAGGAGCGCCCAGATTTCTCGGACGTTATGCACACTAACTGGTATTCAACTTTGAAGGTAGTATTCTTATCGTGACATCCTTGGAGGATATTAACTAGATTTCGGATGCAGTAGATTCTAAAACCCCTAGATTGCTAAGTATGCTTATGCCTAGCAAGTCTTTTTCCCTGGTCTTGTGGCTTTTTCTTCTAATCTGGATGGGACTGAACCGAAAGAATCTGTGAGAGAAGTGCGTGATCTTCACTGTGGCCTTTTGGACGGTTATGATAGTGGCTGTGCCAAAATTGATGGGCAGCGCAGCTCTAATTGAAAACGAAAACAATTGTTTCATCCGTTTTTGTTCTATTTTGTTATGGTGAAATTTTAGAAGTGGTGGTCTTGTTGGATCTAGGTGGGCAAACAATTTTTCTAATGAATGGATTCGTTCACCAATTTTACGATAAGTCCAGGGAGCTCATCCTGTATGGATACCACCATGTAGAAAAAAACTAGCTATCGGGATCGTTCATTGCTTCTGCTTGAAAACCCCTTTGGCGAGCTTCCTCGGTGAGATGTTAGAGCAGTATTCAAATTACTTTTCTGTCTAACCTGAAGTGAGATTATATATCAGAAAAAGGCCACCTCAGGTGAGTCGCAGGTCAGAGGGGCTAAGGCTGGGCTTCCAGAGAAAGGAGGGGTGAGAAATCCTCCTATTGTATACCAATCTCTACTGCAGGGTGTGTTCCATCTGGCTGCCGTACTCATGGGAGCAGAAAGTTCTGTGGATCGTAAATATTTGCCCATGGTCATGTGCAAGACAGACTCATCCGGTTGATAAAACAAAATACCCCTTACTGGCAAGCTGGTGGTGACTGGGGAAGGAAGGGTTACCGTCTAGCCAGAAACTCAGTATTATGTGACGATCGAAAATGCCCAGGTTGCCAGCCTGGTGTGGAGAATGTGTCGATCTGCGTCGTTTAGATTCGTGCTTAAGCACCAATCGTTGTTAGTCAAAAAGGCTCCAGTTTACAGACCTCCACTTTGCATTGTCGACCGCTGACTCCAAAAGCTGCGGATAAGACTTTCAGGGGTTACGTCATCCACATACACGAAATAACTGTTGGGTAATTCAATTGGAAGAGCCTCAGTACCAGGTCTCTAATATTACCGAAGGCCTACATTGGTGATGAGGAGGCACCTCCGGGTTTTGTTGTAAAAATTCGCCCTTTTTAAAAGCTGCTTAGCATTTCCAGCATAGGATAGGCAACACCATAGGATTAAGGCAAATGGGTAAGTGGAATGTAACGAACCCTATGAAGGCTTTGGCGCCATCACTAAATACGACGTAAGAAATGTGGCAGTCGTCGTAAACCGTCGTCAGACTGCCCATGTCGTTCAATATACTGCAGCTGCACCGTACGCAACGAAGCAAACCATGCTGAGGAGGGGATAGGATGTTTGCGTGCATGTGCTGGAGCAAAGCACCTCCGGAAATGTAATCAGACAATGTTATTGGGATGCTCTCTAGACCCTTTGGTCAGTAGATAGAGCAAAGGAGTCGACTGTCTCTGCTAAGGGCAGGTGTGAAGGTTGGCTTTCTTCATTCCGGGAAAAATCGTTGTCGGCACATCGTTGTATGTTCAAGGAATTAATGTCGTATTAACCGTCCATTTAAAGCCGGGGCAATCGGTACTCAGCAACTCAAAAATGACGCTAGTTATTTCTTAATGGAAACGAAAAAACACGGGAGAACAGCCAATGCTTCCGACGTTTCCTAGAAATGCGGAAACCGATAATTAAGCAAACGACAAATTTAATAAAAGGGGGTTACTCTCGTTACGTGCTCAGTTTAAAGTGTTTACGACCCCAGGTGTCTGAGAGATAAACCATCTGAAAACAGGGCAGCCGAAATTGCTTATCATGTGGGACGAAATTCGCCGTTTAGCACGTGAAAAAACAAAACCGGGAATATCCTGGCATCTGATGGCAATCTCACTTGCTGTTCAGGTGGTTTTGGTCCAATATAACGTAGTCATCTACGGGATGCTATTAATTAGGTTAAACTCTGCACATTTAGACTCTGGAAACCTCGTAAAACTGTCCTCATGCGAATGAAGTTTGGCTCATTGCGGTCTCAACGGATGCTCGGCAACATTTAAAAAGGCTTGTTGGATGCTTGGAACTGAAACGGTTGCACACTTCTAATCTGAAATCCTCTGCTTCAGTGAAAAGAGATAATCAAAGTGTCTTGGACATCCTTAGGGTTTAGTGGGGTACGTGTCTTTTAGGCTTCGTATTTATTGAAAGAACGTTGCTGCATTTGACAGAGCTGGAGGTGAGGATGGCCTGTTGTATGTTTATAGTACACTTATTTTGGATCTGCATCGGTCGCCAATAGTTCGTGAGCTTTCTGTGCCCTTTGGAACACATGTTAAAACGTATCTTGCGAACAATCATCTAATACGTCACCGGAAGTGCTTTCCCATATTGCATGAGGCTCTGATTCTTGGGGTGAATTGGGTGCTCGCCTTTGACGTGTGATTTTTCGGCTTCCAAGCCATCGTATTTACAGAAGGCCTTAGTGAATCCACCTACTTTGAATTGTATAAAGGCCTTCAGAGGACCAAGCGTGGTTCTCTTGACGGACATAGTGACTTTCTGCTCTGAAGTATTGGATGGGTACCTCGCACTGAATTAAAATCTTAGTTAAAGGCGATAACTCGTGCCAGGAGTGGGCAGATGCCTAACCAGCTCAGTTTGGTGGCAGCCATTGGTAATAGCCAGAATGAGGAGGGAAGGCTATTTTTAATTCGATATCTGGTCCGGCCGTTCACATTTTGCGTCCAGGTGTGCTGCAGGACAGCACCCACAATGTTCTTCCAAATGTAGAGTCTACTCCGCCGGATAAGACCAGTCTACAATCGTTGGGTTAAAGCACGCAATTAGATGGGTGAGATGCGTGGGCTTCCTTAAAGTGCCCAGCAGTGTCATGAGGTCAGTGATGTACGCCGGGTTACGTGTCGGTCCATTACGGCGTTTCAATCAATTTAGCTTGAGGGAGTGATATATCGTGACAAACGCCTAGACCCCATTTCAGAATAGCGATTGGTGCTATTATATACGGGGCTCTGGGTGTCTCATTTACGTGAGTCTGGGTTAAATTACGTTTCTTATAAGGTTGCGATTTTCGAATTGGTGTTTAAAAAACGCGCTGGAATTCTGGAAGTTTAATTTAAGGACTCAGGCGACTACTGTACATCACGTGAGCGCCTGCTTTAGGACAGATGCATCATTGTCTTCGTCAGCTTGTTTGTTTGCGGCAGTGAGTGGAGCGGAAGATTTTAATGGGTTGGAGGCATTCAGAAAAGTGAGAGTTGTAAGAGAGTGGTTTTAGAGAAGAGTAAGGCCGAGACGAATAGAAGGTGGTCAGTCCTCCGGCAAGGGCGAAAGGGTCCAGGAGGATGATTCCTTCTCACTGCCAAAGCCAGTTCCTGTAATTCAGCGTCATACTCCACCCTGCCCCCACAGGCTGCAGGCTCCCAAGGGGTTAGTGATGCGCTTGACAGCAAGGAAAGAGACTTCTCTCTAACCAACAATGTTGCGACCCGCCTCAGTTGGAGGGCTTCACGTAAGATACATAAAACTCTTCCACCTCCTAGGATCCCCGCCAGGCCCGTAAATAAGAGCCCGGGGCTATTTCCTGTCCCATCAGATCTACCATGGTCACATAGCTCTGCCTCTTCAGGAGGTATGGATAACTCGGTTAAACCCCAATCTCTTCATTTCAGCGCCACTAAAGAGACCCGCAGCGCTAAGAACCATCTCTCGTTACCCCATCCAACGCGTTATTTAATAATTATAACTTCCACCACGGTTACCGTCTCCGAACTGAAAATGATTTCCGTAAAACGGGTCCGTCACCTGGTCCCCCAAACGTACATATGAAACGTGCGCAACTGGGGACAGGACAAAATTTTTCCGAGTTGCCCTTAAATGATCATCTGCACCCTACAAAAACAATGCTTAAGCCGACCTGCCTGCACCAACTGTCCCACCCTCCCAGACCAAAACTCGAAGCTTCCAATCAGCTCGAGGTCAGGCCTCCGAACATCGTGCCACCTGCTGATTTGCTCCAAATGCCGTCAGGATGCCCTTTATTTTACCTGATTTGCCTTTCAGCCATACCATGCCCACTACCACCGTTGCACAGCCTCTTCATTCCTCAAAATACGCACGCAGTCCACCAACTAAAAGGTTGGAACCTACCCTAGCTTATGGCACACGCGTGACAGGACATGGTCACCCAAAGGCCTTACCAGCAACATCCATTCTTCCTTGCTTGTCTCGCAATGACTCTAAATGAAATCATATGCCCATGATGATATTTACTCCAGTTATCCACTTTCACATGCTACTGCTACTGAGTCATTTTTATTGTTACTAATAAATGCGCGCTAGATACTAAATGAGGTGCACGCACTGCGCCCGTTGGTGTATACACGTCGATATGATTGCATTCTTATCAGTAAGGCATGCTTAACCGAAAATAACCCTGACAGAGACATTACCATAATTGGTTACAATGCTTTTAGGAAAGGCAGGATAAACGAGCGCGGGGAAGTCTGCCTCATATACACGAGAGACACCCTTTCTGCCTCATAGTACAATCAACCTACCTCTAATGACCTGAAAGATTCTATCTGGCTGACCGTGGCTATCGGGCATCAGGACTAACCGATCAGTTGCATCTACCGTACCCCTAGTACGCATCAGCCAGAGCTCTTACCACTAATTGACGCGCTTAACGCGGCCGCCGACCTTCCAGGCCCTAAGCTAGTAGCGGGCGGCTTCAACGGGATTTGTTGGTCATCTTTCTCTTCCCCAAAATTCCTTTCTGCGTTTGTTTCCAGTGTACGAATGGATGGGTGGACACAGCATGTTTCATCACCAACAAGGGCCGACAGTAATCTAGGTCTTACCTTCACAACTGACGTAACACAGGTGCGCAAATCCATGGACAAAAAGTTACTCGGATGTGACCATTCCCAAATTGTTTGCAAGTTCTCAGTTTCGGCGCCCGTTATCTCCTCCTCAGCCTCCACTAAACCATACCAAAGAGCTTGATTGAGCCATCTTCCCTCTATAATCCGCAGCCGAAACTGAGACAGTTTCTTTCTATCGGTGAATCTCCAACTGGACACCAACCAATTTCACACAACTCTAAGTGTGTGCCTTGATCTAATCGCTCCAACCGAGTGTGGCAAGATCCACAAAATGTTGAGCACCCTGGACCGTCTCAAAAAAGTTATTCTTTAATCCAGAAAAGATTAAAAAGAGCAAACGATTTTGCTCTGATATTACAAACAACCAGTCTGTCTAGGGAGATGAAGACAGTTCTCGATTCCCTTCAAAATAAGAAGGAGCTTTAGGCATTGTACTCTGCCAACAAGGCTGCAGCACTGGCAAAACTATTGAGAACTAGCATTTCCCTACCTAGTACGCACATCACGTCTGTCATATTCAAGGGCACGTGCGCAAATGACCATCTAATGATTTCAGGTGTTCAGCGGTTTTTTCGCCGCCTCCATAACAACCGACGACAACACAAGTATGCCGGACATTCCCCCAGTCTCCTCTGCTTTTCTTCAAGATTCTCTTTCCACGCAAGTGATATCAAACCACTACTGTCAAAAGTGAGATCGTCTTCCCACGTTGAACAGAACGATCTTCCCGAGCCCTCTTCAAATTTGGGATGCAGACATCCCTATAAGATTGTCCCATCTATGTAATCTTTTCTTTGAGTTGTGGCACTTTCCCCCACCAATGGAAAACGTCTGTCGTTGTCCTAATTCACAGAAACGGTACAAAGCAGGTGCCATCTAATTACAGACCTATCAGTCGCTCCGCAGTTGCCTCTCGTATAATAGAAAAAATAATAAAATGTAAGCCAACAACTTACATATTGGATCATGACCTCATTAATGCCGGCCAAGATGGTTTCCGTCAAAGGAAATCATCTTCTACGTGCATGACTAATTTGTTAAACATAGTGACGAAGGCTGCCAATGACATGAGGTCGGTGATTGTCATATGACG
Organism: Fasciolopsis buskii; assembly: GCA_008360955.1. Taxonomy (NCBI): domain Eukaryota; kingdom Metazoa; phylum Platyhelminthes; class Trematoda; order Plagiorchiida; family Fasciolidae; genus Fasciolopsis; species Fasciolopsis buskii. Next base: position 32,980 of record LUCM01003749.1, read on the forward strand.
AGGGCTTTTGATCGCGTATTCCGTCGCAAGCTTCTCACGAAAGTCAAAAGCTACAGTATGACAACCCCCCTTCTGGCTTGGTTATCCTCCTATTTGGTCTCTGGAATGCAGGTAGTGAATGCAGATGGAATCCTATCCAAGCCTCGTCCGATTACCAGTAGTGGTATTCAAGGAAGCGTACTTGACCCACTGCTGTTTCTGCTGTACATCAACGACATTTTTCACATCATTAGGCATGGTATTCCTTTTCTGTTTGCGTAAGATATAAAATTGTATACTTTTTCCCCAATCGTGACCTAAACACCGTCATAAATAACGTAAAAAATGATCTGCTGTCGCTTGATTTGTAATGCACAACTTGGTCGATGAAATTGTTGTTCCACAATAGCAGCACACTAGCAAACAAATACTGCATTCCTACAGGAATCTTCGAGATTAACCAAGAAGTCATTCCTTCCCCTCCCAATGTCAGAGACCTGAGTTTGCATTACCCCAGCAAGTTCGACTTCTTAGAACACAACGCGATATAAGTTGCGAAATCTGGGAGACTACTTGATGTGGTGCACAGAACATTTAGAAACCAGGAAAGCAAGATGTCGATATATAAAACACACCTAAGACTTATCCTGGGCTACTGTTCCATTGTGTTCCAACATGCAGCAGAGTGACAGAGTGAAGATTGAGAATGTTCAGCGAACGTTGATAAAACGACTTATGGGCCACCCTTCGTCGCTAAACTACATGGAACGTTGCCTAAAACTACACGTCGATCTTTTATGGCTGCTTCGAGTTTACATCAACCTTTTCTTTTTCATCGGGATTATTTGTGAAGATGCGTGCATCTCCGCACCCCCAAGTAAGAATTAACTTTTCCTATGGCTTGCGTCAAGCTGAGTTCTTGGTGTCATTTCCCATGTCAAGGATAGCACCTAGGAAAAATTTCTTTATCATCAAATATTCCTCCCTATAAAATAAACTATCTCAACATACAAAAATGGTTTCTTCTTCCTCAGTCACCCTAAGAAACGAAATTGAGAAGGGGAAAACCGTAAAAATTGGTTAGACTTGCCCGTTCCTTACACTCCAGTAGAAATAATCTATGAGTCGGGCCTAGTGTACTGAGTCTTATCTCAACCCACTCAACAAGGTCTAGTCAATTTTTTAGTATGAGGTTTACCACTAGTTTCCATAAGTACAAATCACTGCAGATATAGGCAGAAAACTCCGTCAATGGAACAAAGCGCAATTTTTCACCTAACTTTCTATCTCCTTTAGTGCGTATGTAGCAAATCATATGAGAAGACATACTCATATCACATTCTCACTTATTTCCAAACTAATATCCACATAAACTTTTTCTTCTGAGTGCATTTGACGACCAGACCATTCCAAGCGCGAAGTTCGTCATCTGATGCCTCATTCACGCTTAAAATAGTTCCCGGAACACTGGAAATCGGTGGGAACCGAACAAGGTGCATGTCTCTCACTAACACCGAGATAGTGTGCGGACAACGGTTTACAGCAAAAGAGGGTAGTTTTGGTTTGGAGAATAAGGACAACTGGATTCTGAAACGAGCGACACTTTGATCTCAAACAAAATGGTTACGAGCAGGATGCCGGGGAAGGGTGCGAATCACGTCAACATCGCAAACTGATTCACTATTTCGACGAGGAGAGACGTGAACAGATGAACCGAGTGGGAAAGCGAAGGACCAATAATCCTGTAGAAGCTTGAATCTGTTTAAATACAATAAGGAGCCAAAATGGCTCACTGAAACGGGATGAAAAAAACCATAGAAGTAATCGGTAAATTAGGCCTGTCAAGAAGGTGATCCATAGCACACCTGTTTAGCGTCTCAAGGCATGTTTGTAGCCGTCACGTCTGGCTATTTCGTCTAGCTCATTTGTTACTGATACGGGGAGAGCAATAATGCTGGTCACTGTGTTAATAGTTTTTACTAACAGAATTCTTCATTTCATTTGGTATCCGGAGGTGTTGATCTGCCTCTTACATGATTATATATTACCTATTTTGTTTTACTCATTAGTCTGTGCTCTGAGCTGCACATCTGGATTGTAAACACCCAGCCAACAACTGAATAAGAATAACCGGTGATAGGGTCTTATGGGATGTTTGCTTATTAGAGTCTTTATCGTGTTTGTCTATGGCGCTGGGTTGCTGTGAATGAGGGAAGCAGAACGAGGTGCTAGCTAATTTCTTAATCTGCTGGCGCTAACGCTAAATCAACTCCCTCTTCAAGTTGTATGGAGAGAATGGTTATGCGGTTGGGTGTGCACATACGCGACCCAGGTCTGTTTATCGACCTTTCTGAGAAAAATTCCGGGTGCCTCGCTGTGCCTTAGACGACAGTCTTCACGTTTTGTAAACTGCACTCGTGTCTGTCAATCAGCGTGGATCGATACTAGGGACAACGAATGGTGCAGTTTTTATCTACTTTGTATGCATGGCCGCGTATGGCCATCCAATCTGTCTCACACAATGTGTTTCACTATCATTGGATTTACTCTGAGAAGCCGCACCAACTTGAATTCTGAGAAAACTAAAACGAAGAAATCGGAACAACACGGGATTTATTAATTCTTAGGGAGCCAGCCCGACTGTGATAGCCTATTCGTGGTTATTCGTTTGGAGGTGGTCCTTCGGTTGAGGTACGAGTCACCGCAGACGGTTTCCAATAAAGCAAAGACCGCCTCATAATTTCCAACGGTGCATTGATCATGGTACGAAAGTTTTATTGAAGTGAGATAGATCACTACGATATCTAATCAGAAAAACCTTAATTCCACCTTATCTATAAGTGCGTTCAATAGAGTGAATGTACCGGAACACAAACATTAGTCCAAACGGAATTGCGAGCAACCCGACTCAAAAAAAAACGGAAAGTCAAGACACAGGAGATCAGCCTACACGAACAGAAACGAACTGTGTTTTATTCTTCTGTTGAAACTGACCTCACTGAGCGGATCGTTGTTCCATGACCCTACAGAAAAGAAGAAAAACAACAAAAAGGCATACCTAAAAGAAAGGCTATAAAAGTAAGCAATACAAGTTCCGAACAGGTCAAATAGCAACCAATCGGACGACCCTAAAATTCGAAATACAACAGAGCGCATTCGCGATTTCTGCCTGCAAAACTATGTGTAGCACACGTCCTCACTCCCGCACCATTCGCAATCAAACGGTTAGGTGGAGGCAGTCGTCGATACATTCAAACGAGCGTTGCTCAAGTCGAAAAGTGATGGGACGGCGGAGGAAGCCGTGCAACGATTCCTGTTTGTGTGCCGCACCACTGCATACCCAAGCATACACGGAGGAATCTCTCTAGCAGAAGTGGTAATGGACCGCAAGCTGAAAACCATCCATAGTGCCTTACTGCCAATTCTGCCAAACCATCTCAGCGCACCGAATGAAGATCTGTGCGAAGGTTCGACGGTCTACGTCAGAAACTTCAGACGTTGTCTTCCAGCCTGGACTAATGGAGTCATCCAACGCAAAAAATGGATCCCAGCTGTATGAGGTCGCTGTGGCAGCCAGCACTTGGATGGGGCACAGAAACCAAATAAGAAAACGGCACGCCGACTTCCCGGTTGACACTGGTATGCAATTTCCTCTAAAAATATTATTGGATACGTCCAGAATGCCGAAGCCGTTAGCGTCAGCGGATACAATGGATGAAAACACACTCCAGCCACAATGTTCCGATCGCCCACGCCCTCGAACTAGGCAAATCCAGGTAGATCCCAAAGGTGCTGCGCACCGATCACTTTTAAGGATGTGACCGTTCTAGCATTTTTGATGCCGTAGATTTTAATTCTCTTCTTATTTTTCTACAAGAACGTACGATTTCCCGAGGATTTTCAAATTGACGTTATTTCACATATTGCGCTGTTGAAAATTTTCGTACGGCCACAAAATATTCATCGAAACTCTCACTCTGACCGGCTGCTTCACCCATCGGCCAAGGACACCCCAGAAAACTCAATCAATGATTCACCTCACTAATAAACGCGCGGTAGAATTCTGTGTTCGTCTTCTTCCTCTTTCTCGCCAGGGGTTGGACCAGCAGTTCGAATTACCCGCCTTTTCCTCTGTGGCTGCTCACTCAAGGAGGCAACTGGTCCATTCCGCTTCGTTATGCGACTTCCAGGCTTGAAAAAGTGAGCCTGAAAAATCGTGTCTCCAACCTCAATGTGTGGTCGTGTCCTGCTGGACCACAGAATGTACGCTCCTGCGCTATCGTGCGACGCCCAGTGGTTACCGCTGGTATTTCAGCGTTGTGTATAGATCAGCCCAACTGGGCAACAGAACCGTAGGAGTGAATAAAAGTGGCTGATATTGTTACTGGGCCCACGCTGCAGACGAGGCTCCAGAGCTGAAGTTCGTAATTAAGAAAAACTATGTATGCAGCGAAATGCGAGTAATGCAGTAGTTTCCATTTTCGAGGATGTAAGCTTAACTGTTAAGAGGCAATATTTCAGTTCTTTGCAATTCGGGGGATCTTTTGTTGCTCGTTACTGCGTGAGAGAAAACAAAATCATAGCTTTGGTATAAAACTCCGACTCCTAACTGACCATGACCGTCAAACCCGAAGTGGCACAGAACCAAACAAGTCCTCGCTAGGTCAGTTGAGGTGACGACCAGGGTTTCAGTGCGGTTCAGTCTGCCACCGGTGACCTGCGGGACTCAGATTACGAACCTTCTTAGTGACAGACGCCGAATTTTCTTTGGCCACCACCGATCGGACTGTAAATCTTACACGGTATCAGCACACAACCATCAAAGATGCCTAAAAAATTTAATTGGAAGCTGAACGGTAACGAAAATAAAGCATCAGGTTTCAACCCAACAAATTTTCTTAAGGAATGAAAATTTCTATCTTGAATATGGAGAATGGGGAACTCACAAATAATTTACAAGATGAAATGTGTTGAATGATTTGGACACTTAAGTTCGAAACGATTCATGATTTTCTGGTCAAATGAAATTCCCTATGATGAAGAATTTGCGTATTTCTGTTGGGTGCAGGGACATGGAGTAAAACATCCGGTGGAGTGAGCCACCGTGTTTTGATACAAGAAACTGCAAAATACGAAAAAATACTAGGTTCCTTCTCAAATCATTTCCGGAAAATCGCCAACAGAATGTAAACTTACATCGTACTACATGTATTCCCGCAATCAGAGAGCATCTGTTCATAGGAGGTCTATGGCGATCGCTTAAGAACTTACGATGTTCAGTCAAGGCTGAAGGATCGACGTTTGACCACTAATAACCGCCACATGCTTTTACACAACAGCATCTCACATTTCGAACCCGAGTAAGAACCCTGATAAACTTGCCATTTAGATAGGTTTTCCGGAAAGACAGAATTTCCAGCAGAATCCGCTATCTGAAGACTACCGCAGTAGATGGATGGGAGCCATTCGAGGTTGAATGTTTGCGGCCTCATCAAAAGCTCACCTACGTTCCGCACAATCGTTCTAAAGGTTGAAGCTGATTGCAATCAGCACAATTTAGCTTGGTAGATTGTTTGTGAACGAGTAGAAGAATAGCAATTCGCATCGGAAGATATATTATCCAGAAAGAAGGCACCATGCGTGCTGAGAATATATTAAGTGTCGGTAGGCAAACAGAAAACAATCATCAAAACTCGTTCTTATATTTGCACGCACCATGATTCTCAGCTGGAATACCTCCAGACTGCCGTCTTCCCATTTTTCTGTTCCAGTCGTGTGCCTTTGCACTCGTGTTTCGCCAAGGGCCTTCTATCCAGTTTCTGGCCCTATCTTCGCATGTCCCGAAACACCGTGAATGTAAGCTGACCCAAGCCTCAGATCAACTATCCCGGAACGGAAAAATACGACCTGATCTACAATCGCGATGAAGTGGACATTGCCTTTATTTTGCATGAATCACCAAAGTAAACTGATGACTCCGTCGCAAATCTATCTAGAAATTGAGGCCGCACAATGTGATCCACAGTGTTTGCGGTTCCTTGAGCGGACAAAACCTAATTACGCAGATTTACTGCCGGAGCTTTCAGCCCGTGTCTAACATGCCCACCGCGTCGACCTCCAATCACCACGAAGGCACCCACACTTAGATCCCTGCTCCAGATTCCGTTACATCGTCTGGCGCGAACATCAACCCTAATTTTCCCCTCAACAACCGCGACTATCAATACACTAGTAAGTGCTATCAGCTAACCCCCAAACGCAAACAAAAGAGCACAGAAACCCGTTTGTGTTTCACACTGGCTTACCAGCGTCCGATGTATTATTCAACGCATATCCTATCAATCCTCACTCTTCTCAATGCCGACGGCGTTTCCATTCTCCATATTTTCGAAGCATGGTTAGCCAGAACTCTTCACCAATGTTCTTCGTTCCTCCACATTTTCAAAAGGCTTTTAACTGGTTACTTGGCCCTAGGATCCATGGTAAAATGACCGACGTTCTTTTTCATATCCATTTTAATACAGGGCATCTGTCAGCCATCAGTACCCTTCCCGTCAGCTCTTTTGGTCCGTTGACAAGTTTTTACCTTGCTACCAAGGTCTTTGGAGACTTTCTGCACGGCTGTTTATAATTCATGTCCATTTTATGCACCCGTTAAATCCGAATACTGCAGACATCGCCACACCCGCCTCCCAACTGAACTCTGCGCCTGCGATGCGCATCACTGATGCGTATAAACACCGCATTCCTCTTAGTATTCCAGTTTTGCTAATTCCCGTCACTTTGTACCCAATATTTACTTGCTTGTTTGATGTGACTTGCAATACCTCTGTAACATTTTACCATGCAACCAAGTATGCCTCTCGAAGTATTGGAGAAATATACCAATATATGTTTATATTTAAAAGGAAATGAGGCTTTCCACGTTTTTTCTACCTCGCTCTCTGGCCTACTTGAGACTTGCATTCCCGGGAGTACTCTTGCTTACAGTAGATTTGCTTTGTTAGAACTTTCTCCCATGCATTATCTTCGATTGGGTTTTTCGAGGTCGGTGAGGTTTTATCGACGACATGACGTGCTGGTCGGAATGAACAACGAAGGGATGCTAAGAGCCAGGCATCCTGCGCTAAATTTCGTCGAGGTTTGCTTTCGCCGCGTAGTTTCGTAATTTGGCGGCGCCTATTTTGTGTTTCTAAAATCGAGAACATTTAAATCTATTCAGAAATATTTACTCAATTTTTCTGATTGCTCGTATTTTGCGAAGCCTTTGCTGGACTATTCCTCTGTTATCGCAAAATTTTCGCGATTTTCTCATTCCTAGACTTTGTACATCGTGTATTTAGACCTTGCCACTTTGTATTACACTACGTAGGTCAGCCCAGATACTCTTTTCCTGCTGTCGGATGCCCTTGGCCACCTGTTTACACCTTTTTATCTCCGATGTCACACGGTCAGCTACCTCACCCCCACGGCCATTTACCTAGCAACTTTTATCTCCCATTGCCAACCCTGCCGGCCGACTGTCACTCATCCCAAAGAAGTCATAATTACATCCGAATCCCCGAACTTCTCCTCAACCAATTACGGACTCAACAAAACCTCTGCTTATGACGTTTTCCTTGGTGCCCACACCAAACCACCCAACAGTTTGAAGATCTGTCACTGAGACGCACACACAGTTAGGTTTACGGGCCCATTCAGCGAAACCATAGTGAGCGAATTCTCAGAAACCGGGAGGTCTTTAGCTTCTGAACCAAAGGTGCTCACACACTCACTGTGAAATCCGGGAGCGCCGTCTTTAATTTTCTCGATCGTCTATTATTGCCCTTGGTCAAACTGATCATAATCTGCGTATGTGGTATGGATCATCACGGCCACCTTCACTCTAGGCTGTAGAAAACATCAAGCCAAAACAAGTGCCCAATTCTATTCCATTTTTGTGATAACAAAGGAGGACCTCAAAAACAAAGCGACCAGCGCCAACTGCACGCTGTTTAAAAATATTAAGATCGACACTCATAAAACCTTTTCCAGCGAGTGATGCTGAGATCACAAAAATTTACCGAAACTTTCCAAGTCGATTTGAGCTCCGTTTTCTCGAACGCAACTCTTGTAGCTTTCAGCTGATTGTGGCGGTCACCTCAACCGACCAAAGCTATAGCAGACCGCTCTGGTGCAAAACGTCTCGCTCTCTCCATTGCTCCAAATCTTCCTTAAACCCGCTGCCAGTGGTAAGCACAAACAAGGGCTACGTGCAAATGCTCGTTGCCCACCAAACACTTTATCGTACGCTCAAGAATAGCGCACCCAAGCAAATATACCCATAGTTATTTAGCCGTACATCCTGCTCAGTCCATGCGTAACACAAAATGTCTTCAGTGCTTATGAGACTACACTCACAAATGACAGCGGTACACCTCATTTCTCATCTTCCATTAGTCAACCTGCCCGCTAGAACGCAGTACGGAACTAATGTTCTGCAGTCTTCAGCAACTGATATCATAATCCTTCATTTCGACGCTTTCGTTACTGTTCCTTATCCTGACGCATTTTCAGTATTTTCGTGCTCATTTTATCATCCAATACCCCAAGCTTTGAACTTAGCTGCCCTGAAGCAAAACATTTTATGATGCTTCTCTCCACCTCCTTCTATGCCGTTTGGTCTACCTTACGACCGCTCTCCTTACGCCCGGAGGTCCCCAAAACAGCATTCGCATTAATAAACACATCCAAGTATATGACAACAAGTTTCATTCTAAGAACTGCTAAACGTCCGCCAAAGTTTCCTTCAGTTGGCCAATTCTCGTTGACATTGAAAATACTGGGCTATCTTGCAACGCCTATCCTGCAGGAACCCCATATCCACCTTACTAGAATCTTTAAACACCCAGCTTCTAAATTCCTAAACTTCTTTCATTCACCTGTATTTCTATCAATGAACCGTCTAACTTGGGTATTCCTCCGCTGGTCATTATACCTTGCTCCAGTGGGTTTAGACCTCACAACAGCAATGCACTCACCAAACCCCTGATGCATCTGGTGCCTGTTTGTTCCCTACAGAACCTGCTCCCCAGATAACAATCGACTAGTGAAGCGAAGACGCCTTCTCTCTCCTTGAAGGCCCGCTTCTTAACTTTTATTATAGATCTGAGGTTGCAGGCAGCTAACTGGTCTTACGATATTATCCCTATAACACAAACATGTCTGGCAGATCAAAGCTTGGCTTCCTGGATTTCCTTGTTGGGTCACAACTCCTACCAAACCAATAGCCAAACAATAGAATGGTTTGTTATTTGGTTTTCCTAACACAAGCCCACTCATCCTCCATCCGCACCTCCCACCAATCATTCCGGTCTCTGAGGCCTTTTTGATTCATGCTTTACTACCCCAGCTCCGGAAACCTAAAGGGCACATTTAACGACTCCCCGTTTCAGTGCAGCACCCCTTTATCTCTGCTCATTCCAGCCAAAAGGAAATGACATGTTACTTAATTCCGCAGAAATCTATTAACCTTCTTCGTTCTTCCCGCAATCCCTACATTACTTCTTACTTGGAACCCGCTAAAGAGCGGATACAACAAGTGGCCGGGCTCACAAATCTTCACAATGCATCATATTAAGTTTCCACGCGGGCTACCCTTCATGTTTAGGTTGCAGTTCTAAAGACCTTCCATGCTAGCGGCCGCAAGATTGTCAGGCACAGCTACCGTTATCGCGACAGACATTCAACTAATACCTGCCAACCACCATCTTTCCACAGTATACGGAGAACCGACGGGGAGAAAACGCCAGCTGTTCTGCATAACTTTGATTAGTTCAGCTTTTTGTCTAGCCCATAAAAAGCGGCCGGGGACTCATATGGTAACCTTAAATTTACAATTAGTCGTTCATCCACCCACGGCACCCAACATAAACCCGAAAACTTATTGAGCTGTGTAAACCCTATTTGAAATGCTAAAAGTCCCGGAAAATCTTTCAGAAAAATAGTCAGCTTTCCATTACTTTCTCGAGCGGAGAGCCAGCGAAGTTAGCTTCTCAGGCTTCGGAAGTAAGGTTTGGAAGGAAAAAGGCGTTAGCGCTTCAGCGCAGTTCAGAAAATGTCACAAGCCCTTCGTCAACTAACTCATATACCAATTTGAAAGTCATCATCTTCGACGCCCTAAGCCTACGGTCCCCCACAGACAATGCCGAAGTTCCCAATACCTGCGTCTCATCTAATCTCATTTTCTGCGGCCTGTCATATTTCCATTTTCATCCATGCTAACTAAGTGGGAGATATCTTCCACCTTATTCAGAGCCAGCGCCATTAAGAAAGTAATGAAATACTATTAACTACACACCCACCCGGACATTTTGGAGCTCCATCCGTCTTGCTTTGCACCCCTTGTCCACTGCGCTATTACGTTTATCGCCATCCGTGCCTCAAGTCCTTTTTCCGTCGCGTTGAAGGGCTCCCATTATTGTTAAACACCACAAAAGTCATCCTCTGCAGGGCTGCGACAAATATCGGCAATCAACCAATTACCGGTTTTATCCAAAATTACTCTAACCATCACGGAATAACAATTGGTAAACTTCTCGAATTCAGACAATCTTCTAACCCCCTTCCAACGAAGCTCCATGATGAACCGATCCAGTCTCACATGCCAGTTTTACTTCTTAAACCTAATTAAGCAGAATACGGATATATTTTAGTTTTTTAACGGTGCGTGTTTTAGACGTGATATAGGCGTTCTGCCATGTTCCCTACTGCCGACTCCTGGCCAGAGTTGAGTCGTGTTGAACAGTTTCACTCCTGTCTTGGTTAACGACACCCTTCCGATTACTTCTAAGTCGTTAATATTAAAAGAGGTTCACCCCAACTCTGCGCCATTGCCATCGGGGCTAGCCATGGCGGCGTCTTAGGTCACCCAATTGTGCAGCAATTAGGGACATAATTTGGATTATTTACCGTGGCACACCAATTCACTTAGCCGAAGACACTGAAATAATCTGCCCTTTTGAAACTAACAAAGCGAATTCCACCTTTGCAGCCGAGAATGAAGGCGTAAATTACCTATGAGGAAAATGATTTCTGAAGCTCTCTTCTAACAAAGTCTTCCAGTGAATAAAAAACGCCAATTCTCCCTGGATGCTCCTTCATAACTTACTTACTCATTTCTCTAAAGCATACAACAAAGGATTTACAGCGTCATTATCTTTCATCCTTCAGCTTCCGTGGCCGATCCCAACACCATAAGCTCTCATCAAAGAGACCGCTTTACTTATCCCAAGGACTTTCGGACTCACTCGTGCAACTCAGCAACTTTTAAGGCTTACACCAGGCCCAATTTTGAACACTTCTTTATTAATTTGATGCCTATACTTGAAGTTGAGCCAATTACAATCGACAGTGCGCTTCGGACGTCCGCTAGAAAGCACATCCGTTGATCCTCCCCCAAAATGGGAAATCACCCCAGCTAAAACAATTTGGCTTCACCATGTCGAACTACATATCCCAGTTTTACCGTTCCAGCGAAAATTATCCTAGAAAGCGATTCGAAAACACCAAAGGCTCCTAATCCCCTTCGCAAATGTAGTAAACAATTAGGGAAAATCCTCCGAAAAGCAATCGTTGTGTCGAAACTTATGAGGTTACTGCCTTATACGGTGTTTCTCTTTGTTTGTTTGAATATTCGCCTTTTTGCAGGCTCAGTGTGCTTTTGACACCCACTCTCTTGGGATTTGTGCTGACCACACTCAAATTTCTGTACAGTGGCATTGGCTCCTGCTTCCAATCTATATGATGGCCTATTTGAGTTTTTTTCTAGCCATATATAGACTACCCTGACAATCCAATGTCGTAGAATTTGCAAAGGAATTGCGTTTTGGTTTTGGGATTGGTCTTTAGCTGCGCATTGTTTAAACGCTGCTTGTAGGAGAAGCTTTCCGATGAGACTTCCTCCGGGTTAGGTACCCACCATGATGAAATAACTCACCATCACCTACCTGATGACATGTAACACACTAAACAGTTGGTTGCGGTTGCGTCCAAATCTACTTCAATTTAATTCAAGTCTGCAAAGTCACTGAACGCCCCAACGTCAAATATCCCGACATACGGTAACAATTATTTTAAAGAGACTTGGGAACATGGAGTAAGTTCCCGGTCTACTTCTAAAACCTCAGCTCCGCTGCTTTTCGAGTGTTCTCCGAATTCGGCATTCTTCACTCGGTGACCAATTAAACTTATCAGTAGTACACCACCGAATGCCGTAGTGCTCGGACCGTCCATCTTGACCCTAACTGCTATCATCGTCGCAGTGGCTGAGCACCAACAAAACAAAAAATTCTGGCAATGAGCGTGTTTCTGGATCCACAACCCTGCCTTCCCCGCCGCTGAATCAATCCTTTTTATGGTCCACCTCATCCTACTAGTAGTGTTTGTCCTGGTATTCCTCCGCCCTGGCCAATCCAGCCGGTAAACGTACTGTCTCAAGCCCCGTCACCCTTTGTCTAAAACTTACTGAATGAGTCCTAAACGTCGAAGTTCAAACATCCTCTTCACCAGCCTGGCGGCTGACTACCCCTATCTTAGCTAAAACTCAATCCTCTCAATAGCTTCAGGACCGCAGTAAACAATTAATGATTCCTGCGCCATTTCTTTACGCAATCCAGAGCCGACCGATATCTCAGCTACCCAGCTGGCCTATTTCTTGGACACCCCGTCCAGAAATCCATTCTTTTCATGTGTGATCCCATCTTCGTGTGTTGCGTTCAATTTAATTCCGCTTTATCACCTTATGTTAGCCCCCTTTTTCTGAAGTGAAACGCGGTTCAAGTTTACGGCCGGAAACAAGAAACCGGCCCACCCATTTGCAGTTTTGAGCTTAATACGCCATAAGTGAGGGGAGAGGCGCGTAGTCCGGAACAGACTATTTCCAACCATTGAAAAATTTATCACTAACGTTATGTTGGGATAACACCACGCGCATGGTAGCGAGCGAATAAAAAGGGCTATGTATCCTGGGTTTCCAGGATCGTAACAGCCTGCGAACTCCCAATGCTTACGGAAAACCCTCACACATAGGACCAGGAACCTTCTTCTGTGGGCCTGAGCACGGGAACCAGACCGATTTGGAGGTCCGGCATACTAGGCTCTTCAATTTTACCTGCTGACCTCTCCCAAATTACTCCTTGTTCTACCCATTCATTCTGCTCGACGTCACATGAAAGCTAACACCGCCATGGTATTATCTTCAAAGTGGCTCCTTGAAGCTGCTGCTGGCGTATATAAAACTTCCCGCGAACCTTGTTGGTTCCCAAGACAGAAGTGGACCGGAAACATTTATGTCCCTGCCGACCCTAGACTTCTCATTTCCCATCCCATTTTCATTCAGGTCTGCTCATTTCCCACTCAACAGTTTGGGGGGCTTGTTGCTCATGACGACGATAAACCTAATGTATACAATAGATATATGAGTAGCGTCCGTACTTCCGCCGATATTTGGTCATCTGAACACATCCTTTGATTGCACGCCATGCCCGATAAATTTCGATCTTGCCACAATGCACGCGTCTGGCTAAGCTAGACTGTATGTCACTATAGCTACTATAGCTCAAGTCTAGTTACCAAATTTTATGCATTGGAAGCACTACTTTGCAGGGCTAGTTTCTCCGGTTCAATAGGGACGGGAACATCAAGTTGGCACCCGAGCCAGACTTCTCTCTTTAGCGTTTCACATCTGGCACCCGGGCTAGACTCCCTGCCACCTGTTCAGCCCTTGGTAGGGCAAATCCAAATCTGCTAATCTCTCAATCCTGCTAGGATGCTGCTAGCCGGATCTGGGGCTGAAATATCGTTCCGTTCGACCCAAACTAGGCTGCTGACTGCCTTGGATAACTCAGCTCAAATGGATCTTTATGATTGGGCCGAACACGGTTACCATTGCGCAGAAACTGGCTTCACACAAAATTTCTCTTCTTCAACGGGCCTCTCAGTCCGATTTAACGACAGTCGCATATAAATGCAATCATCAATCATGGGAGTTTCATATTCGCTGTGCAAAACACTTCAGAAAATACCCTCCACCTATTTTGGGATAAACATGACAGTATTCCTCCGCCTTCTTCAGCGTTTTATCGGCCCTTCGTTGTTGTCAAATGCGACTATCTTATCCACTATGCATGGCATTCCGCCTGGTTTGGCCCACCCCCATCGAATCACCATATTCACACTGCTCCTCAACTACTCAGCGCAACTTTTCCGCCCACTACGTAAAGTTCTCGTCATTTGATGACGGTCACCATATCTCGACATCCGCCACTGGGTTCCGCTCAGGATTTGCGCAAGCGAAACGCACATTTAGTTTGCGTAGACACGAAATGACTCCTAGCCCGCTGCTTGCAAACAGTCCCACGAAAGTCTGCATAGCCTCGTGAAACGAGTTTCTCAGTACGGATTTATAAATGCCAAACTTGCGTTTTTCGCATTGCTTTCCAGCATGTGATTCTACTTTTCCAGTTTACTTCCAAAATAACCCGAGGTTTAACTCATACCTTTCTCTCTTCTGAATTCCGCTATTCGCGATTCCTTTCAATAATTATGCTGGTGATGTTACCCTCGCCCAAGCTGTTTTGAACAACGATGATTTCCAATGTTTTTCTAACAACCTATCTTCCGTTTACGATTTATCTCCACGAGCTGGTTTAAATTTCAAGAAAGTGTTCAGAATGGGTGTTCTCACTCGCGCTCCGTCAGCCCATTCATTCTAAACGTCTTCCATTAACTCAAAAATAATTACCAAGGCTGATTCTGTTAAATATCTCGCATTCAATATACACGCGCGCAATTTGACCGATTCGGCTACATTTATGCGCCACCAAATTTCGCGAATTTTCCGTCTCATATGTGATTCGACTATGTTCTAGCAAAGGAATCACTGCTGTTTAAAAACCTTGTTGTTTCTCAATATGGACTGGAATCACGCATTCCTGCATCCCAAAGATCTTATCCATCTAAATGAGGCACTCAGGCTGGCTGGCAGACAGTTGTTAAATGCACCCTTCCCGCCAAAATGTCCATTTTGGCATGCTTGAGTACCAACATCCGCCCTCTGTTCACGAAAATGGCGGATCTGTCCCTCACACTTCAATCACCGATCCATGTTCACACTTGTATCATCTGCATACAAGAATCGTG
>LUCM01003750.1:0-44600 GCA_008360955.1 Fasciolopsis buskii
TGTTTTTGACATATCGCAGGTTATAGAGTGACATCTATGTATCCGAGAAAACAGAATTTGACTTCTTAAACTACAGACATGTATCGGTACCTCTTTCGAAAGAATTCAGACAAAATATGAGGATGATAAGAAGAACGGAATTATTGGCCTTCGTAGTTGTCCGGTGATAAACTGTGCCAATGTGAACTTAATCCAGTTTTATCTCTCGCATGTGAGGCCCAAAAGATCTTCATGTGCTTCACGGACCAAACCCATCATGGTGCTTGAAATTTTAACTCCGTAGACATAAAATGAATAAACTTTGTGCTAATTTCATTGAACGGGAAACATAGGATACGATGAGCATCTATGAAAGACATCGGGGAAACTACGCAGTTGAATGTGATTATATAAATGAATGACTAATTTTACTTAAGAATAGGCTTATTCAAATATTTATACGCTATTTACTGGATATACCCTGATTTCATTTGAAAATCAAATTAGAAGAAAAAACGGAGCATTTTGAGAAAAAACAAAATCACAGTATTTGTAAAGTAAGAAATTTTTATTACAGTATTCACTGTGCTCATCAATGGTTTACAAATCGTAAAGAGACAGATTCATATCTTGAACCATGGATGATATTTGCAAACTCATATTTTTTGTTTCGATGATATGCAGCTATAGATAAGAGTCCTTATAGGCTATTTTTATCTTAGTTGCTTCACTGCCTGCCTACCTTCCAAGCGGAATGGTGATCTTAAAATTCGTCATACAGTCAGACTGCATCCCACACCAACGGGTCTCACTCTCGTCCAAAATATTTACCAGGCGAGATTGAAGATATATGAATGACCTCGAGTACTCTTCGCCCTCTGGTGCGTAAACGATGTCTATCATGGGGATGATGATTGTTATGCCGAAGTCAATGGAGCGGATTCAATCCTGTGTCCCTGAGGTGGTAAAGCAAAAGCAAACCTGTGGAAACGGTGCTGTCTTGGTATATTTTATCCTCCAAATTTTCTGTTCGAAACACATGAGGATACCGACCAAGTAAAGGTTACAGCAATTCAGTTCCTCCCTCTAACTACTTAATACTAAATGATTGCTACCAGATCAACTGCTCAACTATTTGCCCGTGCTTGGCGATAGAGAACACCCACTTCCAAGCTTGGACTTCATTGCAATGTTTCTATCCATTTCTTCGGAGTCAAAATTATCTAGGTATTTCAGGGGAAAATCAGTTTGGGCATTTTGAATGCCCTTCTGCACTCCCGATGGAACTCTCGGCGAACAAAGCGGACGAAAAGCTTTCACACCTTGTCATAATAGTACGCAGTCGATGTACTCCAAAAATGAAACCTGATACAGTGAATTGAAGCCTGATCGGACAACTGGAGCCTTTCTTATTCGAGAAATAGCGGTGGCTAGCTGAAGAATATTTTTCAGGTCTTACACAAAAGGTGAGAACTTCCGAGCTGTCTGCGACGTATGCAGGTCCAACAAATATGGTATAAAGTGCCTGTGTAGCAGGCCTTTCTTATCCGAGCTCGGTTTGTCTTCAATACTTGCAACGTTTAAAATGCACATGGCCCAGTCACTTAGCATTGAAAGTTATCCATGGTGCGCCCATTACATTCCTTTCACTGCAGGGAGGTTCTCTAATTTAAACTTCTGGACCTTTATTAGATACAGGCTGATAAGCACCCACTCGGTCTTTTGAGTTATACCATCGGCAACTTCACTGATTCATAACGCTGTCCCTGGAGGTGCGCTATCCGGTGGTTTCACAGCCTTAGCCTATGGTCCGTAATTCCTGACGTTTACACCCGGTACCTTAAAGGAGACGGCAGATACTGCAAATACCTCCTGGTGGAAGCGTTTCTCAGGGTAGCACACTATCAGCTTCACCAGCCAGCACCGCTGCTGTAAATGCATTACCAGAATTATGTTTGCTGCTACCCCGGTGTACTGGCACGTCACTACTGTAGCTTTTCTTTACGCTTTCCTCATTCTATGCTGTGCCAGATGTCGTTCGAACAAAATTTCATTTGTCTCTGTCTAAAACGAAATAGAACTTTCCACATATTTTACCGGGGCCGCTTCACCTTCGGGTCGCTGTTCGCAACCACTAATCCCGATGCCCTACAAGCCATCTGGTCGCTTCAAGTAGCCTCATCGTATCCACTGTTTTCAGAAGCCTGCAATCAGATGTCTCGTCGTTGAATTCCTTCTTTCTTTTTTATGAGACTGAAGACTTCAAAACGGTCTCTAAACACACCACCCCTACAATCAAGGTACACCGATGCCAAATTGCATAGCTTTAACTAGTGCTGGGCTCCTATGCATATGTGTTCGGGCCATCCTCCAGAAAGTGCACCTTCAGACTTTTCGTTCCCGTTTGCCTGTCTCTTTCCCATTGCTTCTCATCATCCTTTGGTTAGAATTTGCCTCTTTTAAGTAGAACGTAATACATCCGATTACGATACATTTTGATTTTGTTTCTTACAGCCATGTACTTTACATTCATCCCAGTTTTGACTGTCGCGCTGCATGGTTCATATATGGCGATCTACAATTCGCAACACAAAGCATTCATCCGACTTTCATCCCAATTTTATCCATATTGCCGCGTGATATTCAGGTGTATACTACTTCTTAAGTAGCCCAGCATATTTGAGCGTTTACTCCAGTCAACTTTCACCCTCAAAGTGGATATTTTATCATTTGTTTGATTACACAGTAAGAACTTGCATGCATTGTTTCCCGGATATCCCTGAGAACTCAACCATTACCTTTACTGTTACCAGCTACCCCCATTCAACAATGCGCCAAAAGTGAGGTTTTCCAAATATGTTGGGAGAAGGCATCCACAATATCTTTCATTAAGGGTGAAATCAGACATCTCCGGATTTGGGTCATTGAGCTTAACTCGCCTCTCAAGCAAGAAGCATGATGGTGTTGTAATGGACGGCTTGCTTCGCTATCACGTTCAAATAACATTAATAACTTGGCACCTTCCACGATATCCAATAGCATGCTTCAAAACAAGACCAAAGTTGCACATGAAGTTAGTGTTGCCGAACACTTCTTGAATAATTCAAGGGGCATGCTTGGTTGCCTGACCAAATGTTACATTCCAGGGCCGATGGCAATCCACCACTGCTATTTCGCACCGCTGGTTTAGGTCTTCCTCTGCTCCTTCTAATTGTGTTCTCTCCCTTCAAGTCTCACGCTGCTTTCCCGTCACCGTGGAAGACCTCCATCGTTGTTCCACATCACAAAACAGTTCTTTGCATGACCATGAGAACTTTCGCCTTATTAGCCACACTACAATTCTATCTAGGCCTAGAAAAACCACCGGTAAACTTTCATACTGCTTGCCCTTCCATTAACTGCCCCCTGAGGGCCGATCCTGCCTAACATGTCAGTTCGACTTCACATGCTTAGGTACCCAGGGTGAGGACTCCCACCGGTAGGTGCTTATAAACTTTTTAGACATATCGTAAGCATTTGACGGGGCTTCTCACTTCCGACTTCTGGCCAAAGTTGGGAAGTCCGCAATAAGAAATCCACCCTTATGTTTATCATTTTACCTTCCTGATTGCTTTTGGGTAGCAAATATTAACGGCAGTCTTCCCCAGACCTGTGCTTTTTCCGGTGGGGTTATTTGGTCTATCGTCCTTGGGCCCCTTCCATTCCTGCTATATAAAAATGATACTTATAAAGTTGTTCGTCAGGGCACATCACTCCTGTTTGCTGATGACATTAAAACAGTCTACTCCAGTGGTGCCGGTTCATTTAACTCCACCCTTGCACCTATCAATGATGACTTAAGGTTTATTGACAACTGGTGTTCCAAGTGGCTTAGGAACGTCTGTGCTGGCAAAAGATTTCTAGTGACATATATATGCCGCGATCACCCGAGCAGTCTCTCCATAAGTGGCATGCCCATTTCCGTGTCACATACGATTAAGGATTTAGGGCTACAATACTCCTGCTCTTTAACATTCCGTGAACAATCCCACCGCCAAACCGCCGTAGCTAAAAGAACCGCTGCAATGATCTTAAGGGCATTCCGCACTCAGGATTGTAGGCTAATCACTTTCAAGTTCCACACCAGGCCCTACCTTGAATATTGCCCGATTATACTCAAGCATATAATAGAATCACAATCAAGGATGCACAAAAACCTAGAAGCTGGAAACCTACTTGTTCATTCATTCAGCGTAACTCAAAGGCCAGGTACGATCTGCTTGGTATCGAACCAATATGACTCCATGGAGTCACGCTAAATCTAGCATTTACCTTTAATTTTGCAGTAAAAATAACCCTCATGCTATAAACGCCATACATGAAGCTGGCAGTCCCCCGTAGCCACTTTGTAGCAGACACCACTCGCTGGAGAATAGATGATGAGTCTATCTGAGTAGTTTGTTATCTATAGATGTGTGCGCCTGGGTTAACCAACTTGAGAAGAAAAGAGCAAGAATACTGCCGTCCCTAGTGGGTAATAAAACAGTGTCCACCCACCCGTTTGTACACTGGAAACAAATGTGGAAAAGTACTTTGGGGGGGAAGAAAGAAGACGAATTAATCCCAGGCTCTTTGAAGCAGTTGGCTAGCAGCTTGGAGCCTAGGAAATCGGCGACCCTGTAAAATGCTTGGGACTAGTAAAAACTTTGACAAAAGTGTACTACGAGAGACGTAAATAGAACTGACTAGTAGGTCACTAAACTCGGTGGCCTCATTCAGCCAGATAGCATGTTGCAAGTAAGTACAGATAGAATCACTTTGTCGTGGGACTGAAAGTGTCTCTTATGTATACAAGTTAGCCTCTCCCGGGCCTACTCTTCTGTTTTTTCTTAAAGCATTGCAACCAAATAAATTGATGTCTGTCAAGAAAATTAACCGTTGGTCACCTTTCAGTGACGAGAATGCAGTCGCAGCTATTTTATGTACGCACAGGCGCAGCGAATGCACCTTATTTAGCATTCAGCGAACTTTCAGTGCTAACGATGGACCAGTGGTATTAGCCCGCGAATGCAGGTGACTGGGTTAAATGTTATCGTAGGTGCAATATTTGTTCTGGGTGAAAAGTCACCGTGAAGTAGGCAGGGATGAATGGATTTTAGAAGACTATATACTGTTACGTTTGATTCAACAGCTGAGGTAGATTTTGATCCGTTTGTTTGTTCAGCCAATATGCCACATGCGTTTCTTTGGGAGTTGGGATGCTGCATCACGGTGGTTGAGAACGTAGTATAGCTGAAAACCGGGCGAAATAAAGGATACCGTGACGGGTTTAGAATAAGTCTGTAGAAAATGGTACGATGCTGGGGGTCCTAGATTTACTTTTATTGAAAGCGTCCAGATTTGGTCCAAGGAAGTGGGACCGTGACTGTAGGGTGGTTGACTCAAGGTTTATATTTAACGGCTGGAGATGCTTAGCCAAAGGTAACTCAGGAAACGTGGTCTTGTCTCGAGAACATTAAGGATCGTGCCTATGTTTAAGAGAATACGTGGTGGGCCCGTCATAAGGAAATCAATGTGACGCGTGGGGCAGTAACCAAGTTAGTAGTTGTGACAATTAAGAAGCATCCCTGGTTTCGGCAGAAAAGGTCTTTATCGCTATGGGGTTTTTCATTACAAACAAACAACTCGGTGTATTTCTTCAATACATTGAGGGGTTTGTTTGGTTGCATGATCGTGTCACATGGGTACTGCAATTGACATGAACGAAGTAAGTACCAGGGTGAAGGCAAAATGGGGAGAAAAAACAAAAAGGGCGTTCTACAAGGAACAAGCTGTTTGTACGTGCCAATGAGGTAAGCCGAAGATCCAAGATTCATTTGAAGATGGCAATAGGTAGCTAGATGTACCCGCAGTAATCGTGTTTAACAAGTTTATAAATTAGAAATGAAAGTTGATTTGCGATAGCAAAAGTCCCCAAGGACAAAAAGTACGGGGTAAAGGATTGAGAAAATGGAAGAGAACGGCTGGACAGGGGAACACCAACGGCCGATAGATGTTCAGCATTGGGATTGGGGTGAAATATGAAGTCGGTCACCTTATCGTGGATCGTGCAACAAAGAAAATAGGTAAAAGTCTTGTGGAAATGCGGAGGGTTGAAGGACACTAATAAAGAATTGTGGGAAACCACTGTTTGAGGACTTAAAGAAAAGAAACGTCGTCAGTAGTGGGGAGACTGACGATTAACACGGTATGCGTTAAATAACATATCTGACGCTAGTGGGCCAGTGTGAAACAAAAACCGGTTCTTGTCTTCCTTTGTTTGCATTCGGGGGCCCAGATGATTACGGTTACTGGTATACTAATGACCTTGGAGGTGGAGGAGGAAATTGTAGATGATGTTCGCGGTAGATCACGGTGACGGCTTCTGAATCGGATCCTATTTTTCCGTTCTGGAATAATTGATCTGAGCCTAGGGTCAGTTAACTTTCACGGTATGTTGAGGCGTACAAAGATAGGGTCAGAAACTGGATAGTAAACCCTTGGCGAGACACAAGTGACAACGCGCACACATGAAACGGAAAAAAGAAAGATGGCACTCTGGAGGTATTTCGCCTGAGCGTTATGGTGCATGTAACAATACGAACGAGGAGTGATAAATTTTACGTAGACTGAGGCGTTAAATGATGCAGAACTTTGCGCTTGGAATGGGCTAATCGTCACACGCCTGCAGAAGGAAGGGTTTGTGTGAGGACACTAAATGTTAATTTTAGGAAAGTTGGAATGTGATATTGGAACTTAAGTCTATTTTTATGCCCTGCTGCATACATACTAAACGAAGTCGAATATCAGATAAAAAATTGCCCTGACTTCGTTTCATTAACGGAGTTTTGTGTCTATAGCTTTCATCGTATTTTTCTGGGGAGACTACCGGGAATAAAAACGGTTTGACGTTTTTGGTAGGGTGAAGATAAGACTTCGAACGCTATATTCAGGCGATACCTAACCCTTAAGCCCCATCGCGCAAACATGACAGATATTTTGCGTTTATTGTCTTCCTGATTTCATTTTTAAAGGTAGCGACGGCGGGAGAACTCACTGTTGTTTGTTGAGGAATAACTGACGATGACGAAGTTTTTCCTAAGTGCTATCCTGGACATGGGAACGGGCACTGAGAACTCAGCGTGCCGCAAGTCATACGAAGAATTCTTTCTTACTTGAGGTGTGGAGACGCACAAACTTTTACCAATAATATTACGAAAAAAGGAGGCTTAATCCAAACTCGACGAAACAACAAGGGATCAAGGGGTAGTTTTGTGCAACGCTCCTTGTAGTTAAGCAATGAAGAATAGCCCAGAATTCATTTTGTAAAGTTTTGTTGAACATTCTCGCTCTCGATTCCGCCACCCTGTCGCATGTTGGAACAAATGATAGAATAGCAATCCGGGAGGTGCTTTCTGCTTTCCTTATGTTAAACATTTTTCGAGGTTTGAAGTTCTATTCAAAAAGCAATCAATCACCGAGCTTTTACAACTTCAGTCAAAGTGTGTTTGGAGTAGTTGAACGTGCTGGAGCAATGCGAACTCAGATGTCTGACTGTGTGAGGAGAAGGAATAGCATGAATCTTATTTTCACGGATCCCCGCAGGATTATGGCATTGTTACGCAAGTATGCTGATTTTGTGGGCCGAGAATATCATCCACCAAGCTGTGCACCATGAATCAAGCAATAGCAGATCATTTTCCACATTATCTAGGGTGACCTTTATATCACAAGGGAAACAAATTTGTGCTAAATGAAAAGATCGTCATCTTGTTCGGATAACCATCTCTCCTGAAGAAGTTAGATATTTAGATCATGATAGTCATAAGGTAACAGGATGCAGCATTGTGCTATCGTTTGTGGGCTTGCCGTCGATCCTGGAAGGTTAGGCGAGTTTGCCTTGCATGGACTCCTTCTGTTAAGTGGGCAGCAGCATGGCTGGTTAGGTAAATTTCTGTCCGTGCTAACCGCAGTCCTATCCGTTTGGATGCCTACGGCCTGTGGCTGGGGCTGGATAGTATGACTTTGAACCAGATGAAATAGCGCTGGCGATCGTGTGCATTATTGAGCGCTGGGTGGAAGGATATTTTAAGCAGTGGTATGAGACGCTGGGGGAAAAGTAGATAAAGGCATTGAGGCGCAAGCTCTGATGTGAATAGCGACTTCGATATACATATATGCCTACAATCTCTGGACATTAATTCGTGGATGGCATCGGCACTACTGGGTTTCTGTGAGGTCGAGGATCGGACAGATTTTTTGGAGGCAGAACGTTTATTTTCGATGACCAGGCTGTAATGGGCTGTGCACTGTTTGTTAGTGGCATCCTGAACGCCAAGTGTGCTTCGCAAGGATAATAAGGAGTGTAGAGAATAACTCCTCTCAAGAGACATTTTATCTGCCGAACCAAAGCGACGTCAGCGCCACAACGCAATTCTTAGAAAACCCTTAAAACCCCTGATTGCCATTAAAACATGCTCAGTCCCGCTTATTGATATATTTAGTAATTCTGGTCCCAAAACCCTTGATGTCTCGAAAAAATTAAGGGACCTAGAAATCAAAGTACAACAGATGGAAGACCTGTCATCAAAATTCTCCCCACTAGTCAGCCTAATTGAACCTTCCAATGACAATAATGACAGCAATCTAGCTGCCATATGCCGATTTTTCGACTCACTAACTAAGTAAGCTCACAAATGTATTGCGAATGCGAAGAACGCCGTTGTCTTTAATGTACCCGGCCGCCTCCCACTGCCACTGGTCCAGTCTGCCGTTCTCAAGGCTTGTATCAGAACCCACCACTCCTGTCTGTGTTCTAGGCTCCGAAAAAATCCCCCAGGAATAACTGTTGGATTTTATTTTAATTTCTTGATGAACTTTCTGCTAAGGAGCTTAAAGCAAACAAGGAGAACATTGCTAACTATATGCCTGATAAAAATATTAAGATCTTTACGGATAAACCTCCGTTCCAGCGAGATATATTGGGGTCACTAAAGTTTACCGCAGCTTTTCAAGTTAATAGGACTTTGGTTGTATCCGGGCGCTCCCCCTCTGCCGAATGCGCCGCCAGTTCAGGTTCCTCCTGATGGGCCAAATCCTGAGCCTACTGCCAAGGTTTCAACTAACCTACCCTCCCTCTGTGATAGTCTCCATCACCCCGCATCTCCCGCTATCCCGTGTCCGGTGTCCACTACCGGGGTCAAAATACAAAATCCATCGGAAACCCCACCTTCAAGCAGTTCGCATAACCGACCTCTCCCCTACTTACGCCGCTCAATTTCCTTTCCAATCTCTTCACCCCACAAATCTGTTACTAGTCTGTCTGAGAATAAATCTAATGATGGCAGTGTCACCCCAGCTTCGCGTATACCTGCTGCGAAAGTGCTGATCACTCGACATCATCTCCTTTTGTTGCACTCAATACCGGTAGACCTAGATGAAACTCAGTTCCCTTCGCCGCAAACGTGCTCATCTTGATCCACCAAATCTGGTACCCCAGGATAAAAGCACGGATGGTGTATTCATGCAGATGACTGCCGTCTCACCGATGTCTTCTCAGGATAATATCAACTGCTTGGCATATACCTCATCCCAGATACACCCTCTAGCACTTCCTCGTCCTTCCGTTAAACAACAGCATGGCATCCAGCCAAAATCAGTTGAATTCCACAGGAAACGCATAAAAGTGACCTATTCAAATAACCACAAAATCCTGCACTTCATTAGCCATCCTGTTAAATCAGTAGGTCAACCTGTCTATACACCTCGACTGTCTGGCACTCTCGGCACACTCAACTCGAGCAAGCCATCCCGGCATGAGTTCTGCCAAAGCGGAAGATCCACGAACTCACGAAAGCCTACTAACCGCCGCCTACAATCACGAGTTGATTAGCCCACTGCATTCATGCCCCCAACATCCTTCAGTAACACAATTGCCACTAATGCCCCTCCTTATTTGGGGCCTGCCACTTATCCTCCCTACTTCCATCCACTTACCAGTCAACTCTATTTAGATGCATTTCCACCACTCCAATACTCCTTTCCTACTACTGCGTGCCCGATTCCTCACCATAACTACCAGCATCCTCAAAGTTTTTCACGATTTACCCCTGGATCCTCCAAGGCTACCTGGAAAACTTTTGATAACTGTATTTCGCCCATTTAGCCACAACCTCTCATGGGACCCCTTTACCAACCCATTCTTGTCCAGCGCTTACCCCAATTGCCTCGGCTAGAAAGCACTGCTCTCTTGACTCCCGCGAATTCCGAAAGTAACGCCTATCCTCAAAAAATTCATGCGCATACCTGCTAACCGGCTTTTTCTCCGGCATTTTCCAAAGCCCCCACCCGCTAGCCCCCTAGATTGCCAGTCCCGCCATGACAAGATAACAATTTGGCCACCTAACACTGTCCCACCCCACTGATACCACATCCCCCACACTGGCATCCTCTAACAACGGGCTCATCAAATCCCAAGATCCTTCTATCACCTTAATCTTCAGCCCAAAAATCCATTAACAAAAACAGTCCCTCGCCGTTTAGTATACCTAACTCTACTGAACGTACTCCCTTATCGCAGCTATGCACTATCCGAACCTCTAATGTATCCCTTGATTATTTGTCCCCCACCAAACCCACTTCTTGGATATCACGTGAACTCAAATGTTCCAGTGAATTTTCTCTACTCCTTCTGAGCTCCCGCTCACTGACTTGTAAAGCAAGGGAGCTGAAAATTTTAGCGGCTATTACGATATCATTTTGGTAATAGAGACTTGGCTAACAGACCACAGTTCCACCTCGTCTTTTTCACTGGCGGGTTATACGCCCTTCAAAACAAATAGATCAAATCGTAGAGGAGGTGGTTGCCTAGTCTACGTGAGGCAACCACTCCGTTCTCCATCACCCACTTCTTCATTCCATTCTTGACACCATTTGGCTTCTGGTACAATTATCCGAGCTCCCAATTCACATAGGACGTGCGTACCGACCACCAAACTCGAACAGTTCTGATTTTTCCCGCCTAACACAAGCCTTCATTTATCTTTCTGGTTTCCCCCCAGCCGTAAGATAATTTCAGCTGACTCCAACGCCCCTAAAATTTGTTCGTCCTCTTTATCCTCTCCACCTGCCCTACGCAACCTTGCTTCTGAAACGCACGCTGAAGAATGGACTCAGCATGTGACTACGTTCACATCTTTCCATAATATGTTAGACCTAGCTTTTACGCATGGCACTCCCAATGTTAAGGTTTCGGTGCTAAAACCTTTCCCTGAGAGTGACCACACGATGGGCACCTGTAGCTGCCCTCTCCCTAACAAACCTTCCTCACCTATATGTACCCACGATGCTGCCTCTTCCTATATGTCGACGAAATCCCTGATGCCCTGCAAATCCTTGATTGGTCCAGCTTCCTTTTATCGTCTGACCCGCAGAGAGCGGCAGATGACCCTTTAGCAAAATTTATTTTTCTATTAATCGTTTGCCCACCCCGACTACTCAACGTGAACCCAAGAAGCCTAGTAGGGTTTGTCGGCTCCAGACGAAACTTTTGAAGGCTCAAAAAATCTTCAACAAAACGGGAGACTTCCCGCTTTTAGTGCAAGTCTGCCGCTTGCAACAAGAATTTCTCATGGAGTCCAATATAAGGTTAAAAAGACAGGAAATGCTAGCTGTTGGGTCGCCTAACCCAGTTTGGAAGACTTCCCATATTTTCAGAGTTCACTGGCAGCCCAAATCGTCAACAATTCCTAGCATCATCATATTTAATAGCTTACGCATCGAGTCCCCTGTAGACACCGCAGAAATATTCAATACATATCTCTCTTCCACTCTCATTAATGACAACAGGACACACTCTGAAATCCACCCCATGTTAACTTCGGTTAGATTATCCTCCATCTCCTTCGACGTTGCTGGCATCATCAATGTGATGGAATATGCCAGGCCATCCCACAGGCCTGACTATGATGGCATCCCACCAGCCCTATTTCGCACCGCTGGTACAGATATTCCACTGCTCTTTCTAAATCTTTTCTCGCTCTCCATGTCCGGAGCTACGTTTCCGTCACAGTGGTAAACACCTATTAGTGTTCCACATCACAAAAAAGCTTCGATGCACGAACCTGAAAATTTCGCCCCATTAACCACACTCCAGTTCTATCCAAGCTTATAGAAAAGATCGGTAAAGAACAAGTGGTCAACTTCCTTACTACTCACAACCTTACCAACCCCTCCCAACAAGGCTTCCTGAGGGGCCGATCCTGCCTCACCCCTCAGTTTGACTTCTTAAACTTGGTTACCCAGAGTGCTGATTCCCACCGCTCGATGCTCATAATTTTTTAGACATGTCAAAAGCGTTTGACCGCGTTTCCCATTCCCGACTTCTGGCTAAAATTAGGACTAATGGAATAAGAAATCCTCTCTTATCTTGGCTATCATCCTACCTTTCCGATCGCTTTCAGGTAGTCAATATCGACAGTTGTTTTTCTCAGCCCTGCGCTATTACCAGTGGGGTCATTCAGGGGAGCGTCCTAGGTCCTCTCCTTTTCCTGCTATACATTAATGATATCTTTAAAATAATTCATCATGGCACATCAATCCTGTTTTTCGATGACCTTAAAACAGTCTATTCTTTTGAGACTGCTTCATTTAGCTCCACCCTTGCATTTATCAGTGAAGTCCTAGAGTCCCTTGATAACTGATGTTCCAAGTGGCTAATGAAGTTTTCTGCTGACAAAAGCTCTCTGATAACATAAAACGCCATGTTCCCCCGGCCGTCCTCTCCATAAACGGCATGCCAATCCTTGTATCACACACAGTTAAGGACTTAGGGTTACAATACTCCTGCTCTTTCAACTTCCACGAGCAGGCCCACTATCAGACCACTATAGCTAAGAGAACCGCTACAATGATCTTAAGGGCATTCCGCACTCAAGACTGCAGAATTATTACCTTCAAGTCCCATGCTAGGCCACAACTCGAGTACTGCCTGATTATCTTTACGCATATGCGTAAAGTCGATCGAATTGCAATCGAGAATGTGCAGAGAGTGTTCACTAGAAATCTCCTAGGTCCCTCATTTGGCTTGAACTACAGGACCAGACGCGAGCTGCTTGGACTTGAACCACCATGGCTTTGTCGAGTTAAATTAAGCCATACGCTTCTCTTTAATCTTTGTCATAATAATGTCCACTCTACTACAGACGTCATGCGCGACGCCGATAGCCCCCTATATCCAATTTGTAGTAGATACTACTCGTTAAGAATACCCCTGACTCAACTATCGATCAAGGCTAAATTCTTCACAGCTGCCTACTCTAAATTGTGGAACAAACTCCCTAGTTCCCTGCGGTCGTGCCCAAATTTAGCCCAGTTCAAAGCCCATCTGGCAAAGCTACTGGATGTCCAGTTCTTAATTAACCTGAATCGAGCCAACAGTGGACTAGACGAGGCCTACGAACATGGGATAGAATTTTAGTTCGTGACCGATTCTTTGCTGAGATCACCATCAGGGATTCGGCTTCACCTCTAACTCCTTCACTTTATCACACGTCCCCACTAATGTACTTTTTGACCTCCCTTGTAGTGATGTACCCTCTTCATCAATGGCCTGAGCAACTAACTCTTAAAATTCTCCCAATGTGGGTGGACGAAAATGTCAGCGTACTTATTGTAGGATCCATGCTCTGATCACATCCTGTGATTTTAAACACCAGCCTGTGTACTTCTCGCTCTTCATGCCATCTTATCCTCTTCAGTGACTTGGCAGAGCTGAGTAGGTCGTTCTTGGCAGCCCCTAACATTCATCTACGCCTAAAACTGCTACCGTCGCTCATTCTAGTTACCACACTTTACGGAAAAGATGCACTATGGTGTAGGTACGTTGTCGCGATCCAATAATCACCATAACCCCGAGCTGGCACCCAAGCCAGACTACTTCCCTCTTGCGTTTAAGATCTCCCATCCGCAGCAGACGCGCTGCGAACGCATTTGTCCTCGTTCTGGGGATTCCAAATCTGCTACCCTATGATTCCTGTTAGAAACCTGTTAGCTAGAACTTTCGCACGAGCTTTGGCCCGATCAACCGAAACTACGGGAATTATCGCACTGGATATCTCAACTCGCTTCTTTGCAATCGAGCAAAACCGCGATTGCTGCTGTCTCCGGAACGGCCTGCGCACCTCATATTCTTCACCCCTACTGGTTACTAAGATCAAAAACGCGACAAAATAAATGACAGCATAGAGGACATTCTTGGCTAGTGCATTTAAGTAGGCTTCGTACACATAACTTCTCGTATCTGACGCGCCTCCCGGTACACCTTAACACGATCCGTATGTAAACATGATTACTATCCTTGGAGTTCCACATCCGAAGCTTTACAAATTCCCTCTAGATGCTCTGAGACAATCTCCCTCCGCTCTCAGTATTTTTTTGGCTATTTGTTGTGAACTACGTGTCTCGTCGAATTTATCTGACTTTCCGCCTGGTTTTCAAAAAATCCATCCAATTACTGCATTAGCACTGCTAGTCCTCTATTCAGCCACACGTTTACGTCCATTACGCAATGCTCTCGACGTTTAGTGTATCTGGCCATATATCGATATCCACCGTTGGGCTCCGTCCATTTTGTGCGTCAGCAATGAGCATATTTAGTGCACTTAAACGCGAAATGACTCATAGTTCGCTGCTTGCAAACACTCCCAGACGACGCGTTTCGGTGTTGAAAATTAAGTTTTCTGGTTTTGTATTTTTGCTGGCATGCTTGTACTTTCCCCGTTGCTTCGCAGTATCTAATTTCACCTTCCAGTAAGCTTCTGCAACAACTCAATATTGCCTCCACCCACTTATCCCATTCGATTTCTATCATCTACGTTTCCTGTGAATCCTCTTTGTAAAAATTTGAGCTTGCCTTGCGCATGACTCTCGCAAATCGAGAAAAATACAGTATTATTATTATTATGATTTTATATGGCATATCGCAGAAATAAGTTTTTTTCCGGCGGACGAAGAGCTTCGCTAGAATTTCTGCTTAAAACTGTAGCGCGGCAGCACAACTCCGACGTTGGCTCCACCTCCGCAGCCCAGTCAGTAGATATTTTATGTGGTAGAAGCCGCTAGCTGTCAGGAGTGAACTTCTGAGGCCATTCATGAGAGTACGGTTGAGAATGTTCAGAAGGTTGGCGCTATCTATCCATTCCAGCCGGTGTTTTAGAGGCCAGCAAATTGAGAAAGCTGCCAGCGGCCACCAGGATGTTTGTTTGGCCGAGTTCCAGTTAGGCGGAAAGGAGTGCAAGCTATGAAATGGTGCTGTAAAAGTTATTAACCTGGTTTAAGAAATTCGATAAGTTCCTTTCAAGCCTGTGTCCTGACGTGGGCTTGACTCACCGGCTCACCATGTGCAACGAAGCATTGGCTCACTCTTCCCAAATTATAATCAACTTTGGATGGTGTAAAATGCACGGGTACCTTCGTTGGTAGGTCCAGCTGTCTGAGTTACACCAAGGACCACGAAAACTTTGGTAGGAAATTTAGAGGTTCGGAGAATATTCAAGCAATCTTATGAAGTCCAACCACTCATATTCCTTGCCGCTAAAGCAAAGAAGAGATAGTGTATCTAATCGGCTGACGCAGTTCTGGCGATGTAAGTGCTAACGAGCATCATGAAAACCGGTCAACTTATGAATTCTTCAGCAGGATAGGTAAGCATTACTGATGGACAAAACTCTTCTTTATCTGTTAGATAGTAAATTGTGCATCTGGAAAATGATTCTGAATGTGATGTCACGGATCAACAATGCCCTGCTAGAAATAAGAGCCGCCAAATTGACCGGCTGTGATGAAGTATGCCATATAATGGCCTGAGTCACACGATAAGTGTGAGCATTAGGACAGTGTTGGTAAATGTGGTGAAGTGTGGACGGAAAAATGAGATAAGCCATTAGGTAATTCTACTGGTAAAAACAACGAAGCAGGCAGATAGAAGTTACTGTACGTAGTCCAAAGCGTTCAAACTAAGTTCATGCTGGAGCTGGAAATGTAAAGGCCGGGGACTAGATGAAAATTAGCAAATGGACAATCAGTGATAAAGTCAAAATTTGATGTTCAGAAAACGCAAGCTGATGTTCTACCCAGTATATTTGTTGAAACGCTGCTAATAATCTCAGAATAACACACTAGTCAACTGAAAAATGACTACCATGGCTACGCACTATGAGGATACGAGTTGCGCAGTCCGAGTGGAAGAAAATAATAATTTTGGCAGGGTGGCTGACCTGAAGAAAACAAGAAGTATGTAGCACATGTACGATGCAAAAGCCGCTGCACAGGTAACCAGCAGAGAGTGAATACGCCATTTCCTGGTCAAGGCGGTGTTTCGGAGCGCGCATCCAACAAGACCGGTGACTGAAGCGACGAGCGTTGTATTTTGCTGTTCCAAAATCAGTCGGCCACATAGCAAGAAAATATGGAGTTGGATAGAACATTTGAAGGTCAGGAACAATGCGATGCACTATGGTGAAAACAGGTAATTATTTGGCAAAATAAATGTAAAAATTCAAAGTATATTTCCAAGGAACTTATTGCCGTCTTTAGCGAAAGAGATAGGTGAATCCACGAGCAGCCCCGCGAGTTGAGATGTGGACAAGGGAAAACTTAAGAAAGCACCAGAATTGTAAAATGAAGACCGTCTTTCTATAGGTGACAAATTCTGATCAAAGAACTTTGTTTGGATATCTGAGGTGTATAAAATATCGATTAAATGATGCTTGTTGGATAATGTAGCAAATGCAAGGAAGTTAAGTGTTATCGTTGCATCGGGTACATGGAGTGTCACTGCCTCGTTAGGTCTTGCTGACGTTTGACAAAATATGGCCGATAATCACGGATACCTGGGGTACCGTGCGTCTCAGCAAAGCCCAAACCGGTAAGCGTTGTGGTCTCAATCCGCAGGCCGTCGGGAATTAGGACCACCAGATCATCAGTTAACGAGTTTGGTGTAGCCAGATACAGAACGGTCTAGATGCGAAGGTCAATTTTAATAGGTTTGTGGAACACATGAATCTTTGAGTTCAGGAATTACATGACAATCCAGAACGACGTCGTGTTCAGTCATATCGGGATTATCCGCGGTGATGCCATCATTTACCTTAGTGACTTGGTCATTCTGAGAGACAAGGATGGGAGTTTGGCGATTCCCCATAGTGGTAACGGTGATTTTGTGCCCTTAAAGCACTGCTGACCGCCCGTCCGGTTATGGATATCCAGTCGGATTGGTGGAGTTTGAGCTGTTCGTTCAGTAAACGGGACCGGCAGTTGCGCGTGAATTAAATGTCATAGATTTTCTTTTACGGGGTCATTTCTTTGAAGTGCTAACATCTATGGCCAGCCTAACAAAATTGTACGACGCCGTCGTTATCACTCCTTACAGGGCCTTTAGCAGAGTTACGCATATTTTACTCCTATATAAGCTTCAACGCCAACGTCTGGTCGATGTCTAGGGTGCATTTTTACTAACAGCCGGGCATTTAACAGTAATAGTGGGGCCTGACTTCTAGCAACAAGCGCCAGTAACTCCTGGGTGCCAGAAGGTCAGTGATAATCTTCTCGGCACTGGTGTAAATTAACGACCTTCCTTAACCCTGGCCATCAGCGTTGCCGCACGTGTTGGCGACTTTGCGCTCAGGGACTGTGATTCTGGGCTTTTGCCGTCAAACATCGACATGGCTAGGCAATGGTCCGAATTCTGTGGTCTTCCCATAGAAGAGCGCCAACGCATCGACGTGTCCTCAGGCAAACCAGGTCAACATAACGGCTGCCAAAGGAATTCATGAAATGTTCAGGATTGGTTAACAGAACGCACCGGGTTTCTCCTTGGGCAGTAAACTTTCTTTCTCCTGCCACCGCCAGCTTGCAAGTATGTGATATGCCTGGTTTTAATTCAGATCCACAAGTTATAGACACATAACCGGGGAACCTCTCGATGACCTGTGACATAATTTTGTGTCAGCGCCTTCAAAAATTACGGAAACCACACCCTCGACAATGGCCTCGTTCGGGATGCGAAAGCTATCAAAAGGATTCAGGGCGCCTCTGCCAAAGTCTCTTAGGGCCTGCCTCATTGGCCCAACCTCTAATGTTTTGGGTTTCGGCTTGTCGGATTTATCCCTTCCCGGTTTTTCATCTATTTTCGATGGAACGCGTGGATAAATAATTTGTTGTTTGCGATCTCTTCTCCCTGAAATGGATACTCCGGAAGTGTTTTTAAACCCAGGCCTTGGGCATTCTTGCAAGCCAGCCCTTTTATCCAAAAACATGCTGTCCATATGTACTCCAATTCCCGATAAACTCGCTACAGCAGCGAGCAAATCCACTTTCAACAAAAAACCCAAAATCCAACCGGAGCCAACAGCGTAACCCCTATAGACCTTGGCTGAACCAGTGTTGCAACAGTCGTATAAATGGGATCATTATAAGTCCGTGCGTGGCATATGAACGAGGCTTCAGTTGGTAGACTTCACTAATCATGCACTGTGCCCGAAGTTATAATATTGATGGTAACCCCCACGATCAGTCAAGGAAGCAAAGCGAACATTTACCTCAAAAAATTATATAATTTCACCAAAATCGTTGTTCTTTTGTTCATGAAAAAAACAGATCAGTATCATTAACTGAAATTGAAGGGTGACCAATGGCAAAGCTTTGAATACCGCCTGTAGTTAATGGCCTCAGTAATATTCGGAAACAATTCACTTTAACCTACTGCTTGCGAGCTCACAACTGTGAAGACGGACAGAACGTAGGGAATTACCAAAACCTGGCATTTTTCCCATGCTTCGTGATTGAAAGTGAGACTGTTGTTCACATCTTTGGTATTATCGGGAAACATGACCGTCACTACTTCACCCTAATCTTCTGTGCCTGCTCCCAAAATTTTAAGTTCACATGGCAGTTAGATTACCGACGGTTTTTTAGAAGTTCGAGCTGGCTTGGATAGAACAGCTACCGCTTAGAGGAAGCAAACTGTGCTCTTTTATTAATTCAACCAATTTTTATATCGCAACCTTGTGACTGAACAAACAACAGTTAGATCTGTCAGGTGTACACCTCCCAGCATCCATATAAATAACTATGGAAGCCTTTGAATGTGATTTTTATGCCCCAAATCTGGATATCGGGTCATTAGCCCCGCCTACTAGTACCATTGCGGTTAATATACACGAGACTCCGAATACTGGTTTCTTCCTGATAATCGTGATATCTCACCGACTTATTAAAATATTACTTCATCCGGGAAACGTTACTAGTTTCTTAAGTCTGAGATCATTGTGTGTACGCCTCACCATTATTCTCCCGCTTGGATATGGGTCTACCCTTTGGCCTGTTTCTGCCATTCCTTCTCAATTTGGTGACACGTTTCTGTTTCTGCAGAGATCAATGCCTCGACTCCGTCATTTTATCCACCAGCCACGAGCACAGGTAATTCAAACTACCTTGCTACTTTTAGTCCGAAATTACGATTGCCTAGGACACACATTTATACCTGGTATCTTCGTAGCATTACCCAATCTTCTTTCGTCGCCGCCGATCCTCCCCTCACCTTCAGCTAACCATCCATCTGATTGCAGCGTTTGTGAACTCTTGCATTGAGTGTCCGTCAATTATGTTACGCAGACCAAACTAGCATTATTTCGAAAGCTCCTTCCTGCTTGTTGTTTGCGCTTTTATCTCACGCTTTCTACTGGGTTTGATCTACTGCTTTTTCCATCAGCCCACGGCGTCAACGGACGATGACATGCCGTTTTTTGATTGATATACAATCCCTGTGTATCACTAAAACGAAATAACGCCAGACAGCGCTTCTGTTTTCCTACAGTTCATTAACCACCATAGCACCAAACTGACAACTAAGCCAGGCTACGTTATGCTCTGATGTTTCAGATCCCGCACCAGGCCCAAATGAGCTGTCCCTATTACCTCCAACTTAAAATACAACCGCGAATCTGCTACCTTCTCGGTACCGCGAGGGCGCTGCTAGCAAGGTCTGGAGCTCGAATACTGATCCATTCAACCCAAAGCAAGTGGCTGTTTCTCACGAATACTCCTACTCGCGTGGATCATCATGACCGGTCAAAAGCAGTAAGTACTACCAATGGAATGTCTTCTGCGCCCCTTCAAACTCCCCACACGTACCGCCGTCTAGGATCAAAGCTGCGACAACAGGGTAACAGCATTGAGGGTAACCATGACTGATGTATTTAAAAACATTGTAATTCTTATGCAAACGTTTCCGCCATTGCATCTCTCAGTGAAGTTTGTCGCCAGTCGCATAGAAATGCAATCAGCAGTCCTGAGAGTTCCGTATTTTCTCTGCAAAACACTTCACAAAATCGTGTTCTCCATATAGCACAGCAGCCTTAATGGTATTCCTCTGTCTTCCTCAGCATTTTATCGACCCTATATTGTTGCTAAATGCGACATCATCATTCACATTCCATGAAGCTCTTCTTGATTTTTGTTAATTGCCAGCCAGTTATCGTATTCCTAG
Source organism: Fasciolopsis buskii (assembly GCA_008360955.1). NCBI lineage: Eukaryota > Metazoa > Platyhelminthes > Trematoda > Plagiorchiida > Fasciolidae > Fasciolopsis > Fasciolopsis buskii. Next base: position 20,543 of record LUCM01003750.1, read on the forward strand.
TGATTTTCATCCCATTAGCCTAACTTTTCTGTCCACCACGTAACGCCTCTGACTTTAGCTCCTCCACCCATATTTCAACACCTGCCATTGAGCTCCTGTGAAGTGATGCGCCAGCGACACGCACACTTAGTGCACAAACACAAAATATTTTGCAGTCCGTTGTTCATGAACGGTTCCTAAAAACCCTGTATAACCTCGCAAAACAGGTTGTCTAGTTTTGGTTTTTTGTCTCGTACACTTGCGCACTGCGTATTACTTCCCAAATTCTGACCCCCCCATAACCCAACTTTGCATATATTTCAACATCCCTACTAATTTTCATTATTCACGTTTCCCGTGCCCCACCCATGTACAGGTTTCACCTTGCCTTGCGCATGCTTCTCGCAAAATGATAAATGTACTTTGCTATTAGTGTTTCTTATTATTATTGTTATCCAAGCAATTCGTCCTCACTTTGATGATGCAAATTCATTTTTATGCCATTGGGTTTAGCTTACGTCCTGCTAATGCGCACTCCATGTGTCATGGCCTTGTACAAGAAACCAGCGATTATGGGACCATAGCTTCCTGTTACTTGCCTCTCGCGGATCGAGAAACATAAAACACTGTCATTATTTTTACTTAGAATATGACAGATGAAACTTTATCGATCTTCACCTGGTATGACAGTTTTGTGACAGACTTGAAATACGCAGCCAGGAGCTGCTGACTCAAAACAAATGCCTATTTTTTCGCACTACAATGGATACGTAGCAATTGTGTGACCTAATGTTGCAAGTTGTTTGAATTGTTTTTCAAAGCATCACTGCCCACACTTTCCAGCGCAAATCATTGTAGAAATTATGGAAGTGGCGGAATATGGATCGCTATCCGCATTTTGGTGGGTTGGTCGGCATTATTTAGGCGATGCACGATGTGGAAGAAACCATCAAAGTTCTGGGAGCTAACCTGGGGTGGAACGAGCTTCCAATTAAGTAAAACTATTGCCTTGGTTACCTAGCTGACGGTTGGCTGGGTAATAACATGATCTGACCATTTGCCTCAGATGACTGTGACGCAGAATAAAGAGACTTCTCCAGAATTAGAACGAACGAATTAGCCTATTTTTAGCAAATGACAACTGTACCTCATTGTTCCACTTCGGAGATGCAAAGTGCTACGCACAATGGCTAACACTGGCATTACTTGTGAAGTCTGTAAAATGCTTTGGTTTGGCCCAAAAAGACAAACACTTATCCGGTACCTAAGTGACTCGAATTTCCTGAGCAAGGACCTTTCTCGAAGATCCACTATATGGCAACAAGAAACTGAAGCTGCAAAATTTCACTTTAGCTGTTTATGGGTCCCTATACTTTTCACGAAAGAGCCTACCCTTGTGGAAGTTGTAAAATTATACAAATTTGAAATAATGTGTGGTTGCTAGTGTCCACAAATCCAGAGGCGTTATCAAAATGGCAACCCAAGAGGGAAGCCTTTCGCACAGAAAACTTGGTTTCCTTGCAAATGAACTGGCGTGCATTACCGAAACGGCTAGTTATCTCTCCTCGCAGTCTGATGTACACCACAAAGATGATGACAATATGCTTAGCTTACTAGGGGACTATAGGGTTAACGGCGGATGTTAGCGCGATAACCACTGAAACCTGTTGTCTACCAATAAGAATCCCAATATCTCCACAGTTAAAAGAACTCTGATGTAAGGGACTGTGGCTAGACTATGCACAAGGGTGGCATAATCTAACTGCTTTCACCACAACCGATGGGAATATATGGCGCAACAACTTTCCCTGCTCTTTGTGAAGACGCAGGAGCCTTATTGGAGAAGACTGTCCTGTTCGTTGTTGTATCCGGGACATATGGAGTAACAAATAGTCTATGTGTTGGTGTCCGATAGACCGAAGCAAGCATAAGAAACAGCGGGGCTCTTTTATGGTAAAAGCACATATGTTTGGAATTGAACAGTGCTGCAGCAACTTGTGCCACTTAGTGACTTTTATATGTAAAATAAATCGATTGTGAGCGATAAAAGAGGAATGGTAATAGACGTCGGTATTCTTGCCAAGGGTATTCATGGAGAGAAGCTGCGAGCCGGAGTTTAGAAGGGTAAAGAAACCAGGACGGTTTAGCGCCAAAATGTCCCATAGGAGCTTCTCCTTCTAGAACAAACAGCAAATTCACCGAAGAATGAGATCGTGAGGTTTCCCGTCTGAGACGTTGGAATTGGGTGGATGGCACATATACCCGTTGCTGAATCTGGCCATTTTCCTCGCAGCTCGAGTAAGCTTTTGTTGATGAGTTCAAACTGATTCCGTCAGAATGTTTTTAGTTGTCACGGAACAAAGTAGTAGGTAGCGCTTTTAAGTCTTGCAGTCTATAATCTGGTGGATGCTAGAATCTCAAGGCAACTTCTTGTCTCAGGCACAGAGAGATGAATTAAGTTTGTTAATGTGTTGATTAACGGCAATGGGCAGCATAGCCCTTGGGGCAATAAAATCCAAAGGGAGGAATATTTTACAGTAAAATTTTGCTGTGACGCCAGCTCCTGGTACTTTGGTCCGGACTAAGAAACTAGTCATTAGGAACGGATAGGGGGGTTAGTTTCTGAAATGAGGGGTGGACTCCAGGCTGCTGTCCTTATTGACTGAAGAGAAGCGTGTCGGCTCGAGTAAGCCCAAACAAAAGAAATCCGAGTTGTAACACGGCGATGCGTTCTGGAAATGGTATATACGTTGAAAAGCTCATCATGCACTTTTTATGTGGGGGCGCTGATCGTTGTCGGTTGTTATTTTTTCTGTACAAGTGAGAGAAAAATGCATGAAAACCGGTCTGTTGTGATTTTAGAGAGTTTTACTCTAATTATGTTGAAATCAAAGGGTGTGTAACACCTAAGAATGGTTTGAATTATCAAATTATGCCATTCGTAAAGTTGAATCCTTATTCTCATTGTGGTTGATTGGTTTTTCATTTTCAAGTCATCGGTTGAGATGACGCTTCTAAAGTAAGGAAGGCAGCTTTTTCAGCTAAAATTGCGTCATCCGTCAGTTAACCAAAGTGCTTAGATATGTTACGTTCTGGGCAATTCCGGCAATAGCAGAGCTTACAGCGTCAGACTTGGACGCACACGCAACTTTAGTGTCAACGACAAATGGGAAGGGAGCACCTTTTACAAATGCTATGAGGGTATTGTCAACATGCAGGTGAAACCGCATTAGGCCGGATACATTTGTTAAATTACTGTGCTAGAATTTGACCTGGTATAAGAGAAAAAGCCAACTATTTGTGTCAGTTGCTTTATTTATCAAGGATACAACGCAAATCATAACGTCGTATGAAAAGATATTCCGTCATATTTGCTCGTGCTTATCAGCCAACCGCAAAACACCCTACTAAAAGCTTTCGTCATGTTTAAGTAGATTGATTACAGCGGCCTTAAAGAGTCAGCCGGAGTTTGATTCAACGGGAACAGTCGGTCCTACACCTGCCAGAATGGGGCCTTCAGGGGGCACCTTAATGGCCAGTGCTGACAAGACTTTTGCCCGCGATACGCCGTAGTAGATTTGATAATTGAGCACTCCATGGTTTAAGGGACGGTGCTAGTATCAAAAATTGCTTCGCACCTGGCAGGGTAAAACCGTATGCTTTTTTGTGTGGCCATTACAAAAGTCGCTACTCTCCATGCGATAGATAAAAAGAGCTTTTTGATGGCTAATTTGAATATGCTAGCCCACAAAAACAAAACATGCCGCACCCGGAGAGAATGTGGAGGGACATAATGAACCAAGTCCAGTTTAATAGTCGATTGTTGTGTTTTTCCTCTGCCGGTCTGCTGACTTCAGTAAAACTGAAATCCTTTGTAATATCTCCGAGGTCAAGCAGCTGGCAAGAAAATGGAAGTTTCCGTTCACTTGCTAGGGCTGCAACGCAGCGCTGGCTAAGAGCACCAGGGCTCCGCTAATGGTTGGTCAGATAAATGTTGTTGCAGGTGCTATTTTGGATTTGAGTGGCGGCGAACCATTTTAAAGTTGCCTTTAAATTTTCTAAATTTACCGGAGTTGCTTCTTGGTTGGATTGATTCGGACCATAGCCATCGCATTTTACCATAAAAGTCTATTATCTTATTCCCTTTTTCACGGCAACTGATCTGCACAAACAAAGGAAGGTCTCTGATATCAAGTAAAGGCTTTGGAGTTTGGCATATTTGGAGCTTCATCGGTTGTGGTAACTTATTTCGGCGGACCTCCGGAATCCAGGCCAGGATAATAGTTTTAAGGCATTCTCGAAAAACTGAATAAGTTTGTTTGTTCGCGCCCGCATCCCCTTTAATAGAGAAATGGAATTCTAGTTGCAACCAAGAAACAGGGCTTTTATGTGATCCCAGTTGCTATCGGAGTATCGAGTAAAAGTTGGATGTGGAATCTTACGCACAAAGCACCGTACAAAATGCATCTAGTTGCCGTGTGATTGCATCCAAAGACACCAATAACAATTTAATAACAATATTTTACTTCTTGAACAGTGCTAAGAGCTTGCACTACGCATGACCATAATGTGCAACGGTGGTTGCAAAGGGGAAAACACTCATGTGCAAACGTTAGGGGCCTATACAATAGACAATAATACGTACCTCAGGTTACACGCCTTTTAAGAGCATAAATGGTAACCATTTTCCATGCGAGGCATTTGAGGCCAACGAGAACGTCTCGTCCAAATCGCTCGGTGTCATTTTATTGCATCCCGCAGGCCGCCATGTACACGGAGCAAACAGAAATGGACCAGTAACATCACCGGGTTGTTTCTTTTAAGTTGGTGATTTTTCTAAATGTTGGGGATAAACACAAATTACCATTGGTAGAACGGCCACCGCGTGACAAGAAAAAAGCAATAAATCCGGGAACGGAATATTTGGAGGCAGTTTGTCGTGGCTGCATGGTCTGGTAAGCATTATGCTGAACGGACACTAGCAGTATAAAACGCGAAAATTTTGGAAGCGCAGGCCGTTGGGCAGGGAAGATGGCGAGTGAGACGGGATAGAAACTTTGTAATTGTATATTTAATCCGTTTGGTTTGTACTGGGCAATTTTGATTTCATGAATCTCAGTTCGGTATCGCGTTGGAAGTGCGGCTGGAAAATAGAATGGGAAACGGAATCAAATGAGGCAATGTCTGCTGGACTCGTATGGAGAACTGTTGCCAGGAGCAGCAGTCTTTTGTCAAATTACGCAAAGCATGGGAAAAGTTCAGAAGAAACTACTATCCTGAGCTATTTTTGAATGTCAAGATGCATTTTGAACGTTTGTTCATATCCGGTGCTAATAAAAATGTTTTCCGGTGAGTTCGTTCTGTATGGGTTTGGCAAAAGATCATGAAAATAAGCAAGGGGAAGCCTGTAAACAATGGTGCAAGTAAACATAGGGATTAGAGTGCTACTTATTACAGCAGTGCTAGTGGGTGGGGCTGACTGAGTGCTGGCCACCCAACCTGAAAAAACACCGTTGAGGAGTGAAAACAGGAGGTGTAATCCGCCAACCTATCTAACTTCCGTGGACTTGTGTACCGGCGCTAAGCCAATTGCAGAGGTCAGATCTAGGACACATCGGTTTCCAATCTAATCTCTGACGTATTATATCCATCTCCCCCGACGAATGTTTACACGAAAAGTAAACGAGTGATTAGAAGCAATAAAACGTAGACCGACCAATCCCTGGACTACCGAATTCTCCGGTAGCGATTTTTGAATCTGATATTGTAAAAGCCTAAACACTTCTGTCAATAATGGATGGAAAATCGTTGTAGCAAAAGTCTGTTAACAGAACATGTATTGCACTGCAAGTCTTCAACCGCCAGCATAATAGGGGACATAAGGAATCGCGGACGGACCGAGCATTCACCATCGCGCTGAGTTTGAGTATTTCTGAACTCTTGATACCGATGATGTCATCTAAATCTGCAGAGTATTGTCACTAGGCCATGTCTCGTAAATTGGTGAGGGGTTTTAACTTCTTGGGAGTAGCATGGGAACAGTACCTTGTACTCTTCTGGTCTTGAAGTTCTGATGTGTTGCAACGGACAAAAAATTATTTTTGCCGGGTTCTGTTTCGTTTTGTTCTCAGGCCGTGCGGACGCCTTTTGGGTTTGCTGCAAGCAAAGATAGGGTAAACTTCCCACTCTCATGGTGAGATAACGTTACTAGGTTGGAGGCTAGTTTCCTGCGAGGCGCCAAAGTAGCATCCATTCTGCAAATTGATTTGGGAGATATGAAGTGCATAAATTGAGAGTAGGCAAACTTATATTTTGTTTGATGTTTTCGCTTCGTTGCTACTTATTCTTCTGTGGTAAACATAAAAAAAGACCCATAATTCTATCCAGTCGGAAATAAATTTTCAGAGAACGACCGCAGGGTAGTTTACGGTGGAATCCATGTCCATGCCTCCCTCCCTAATCTTACTATTGAAACAAATCGTGCACATTATCTTAACCGGCAGCACTTTCCCTCCCTAGTATGCCAAACTGACCGGGGGAAGCTTTTTCCCAACGACTGACCCACAGACGGCTGCAGAGGAATTTTATCGTAACATGGCCAGCTGCATCTCGAAACTGACTATTATAGAGCGAATGAACAGAAAAAAGACTTCAAAACTTGCCTCCCTGAAAGTCAAATATGTTAAATTGCAACGGGACCTTTCATTGACAAATGACTTTTCTAAGTTTATTCTTTTGCACCATCTGTCTGACAATATCTCTCGTCTAAGTGCATCTCTCCTTCAGAAAGAAGTTAAGGCGCTGAGGCATGAAAGTCACCCCACAATACTTTCAAAACTATTAATTAAGATGCCGTGACCGCAAACCATCAGTGAACTTCCTAGTTTTGCCCAATGTTGAGTCTGCGACAACCCCAAAAGACATAGTTGAGGCGTTCAATCAATATTTTGCCTCCCCCATGGCCCCAGGTACAGTCAGCTACCCACCACAACTACAGAATAGGAATAACCCTACCTCATATGCTGTGTCCTTTGACGTTAAAACTATTGCATAAAATTTAGCTAATTTCAAACCAGAGTCTCACCATGGCTCTGAAGACATCCCAATAACAGTTATTTATAGCTATGGCCCTGATCAACCCTTATTACTGCTCAGCCTCTTTGCACTTTCAATTAACTCTGGTGTAGTTCCGGTCAACTGGAAGCACTCTGTAATAACCCTTATCCATACGAATGGGTCCCTGCATGATACGTCCAATTGCTGTCTCACCAACTACACGCCTGTTATCTCCAGGGTTATGGAAGTCACAAAACGACCCACCTTGGACCACATCTTAGCCTCCAACGTCCTTAGCCCCAAACAGCACGGATTTCCCCGACCCCTTTATTGCTTCATCTGTCATTTTTGGCTTCCAGAACTTTCTATCTAACCTACCGAGCAGGGGTGTGGCATTTGCAGTCTCTACCTCGAAATGTCTAAGGCCTTTTGACGTGTCCCTTATCCGCACCTTTTATCCAAAATAAGCTCCTTCGGCATCACTGACCCTACTCTATCCTGGCTCTCGTCCTATTTAATCCAAATCTCACAGGTGGCCTCCATTGACGGCACTGCCTCCAATCCCAGACCTGTTACTAGTAGCGTCATGCAGGACAGCGTTCTTGGTTCCCTGCTACTCCTTGTGTACTTTAATGATGCACCAAGTTCAATGTCTCACAGCGTCCCTTTCCTGTTTGCTGATTACATAAAAATAGTTTACCGTCTTAAGTCAACTGAAGTTAGTACTGCAGTTAGAGACATTTGCGCCGATTTGTCTGCTTTAGACGACTAGTGTACCTCCTGGATGATGAGCTTCTCTGCCGATAAGAGCTAAATGCTCACATATAGGTAGACGCTATCTAAATATTCAATTTTGTCACGTGGATTTCCTAATGCATGTAAACCCACAATCCGTGACCTTGGTCTCAACCACTCAGCCTCTCTAAATTTATCAGAGCATGTAGTTGTTCAGTCCGCTACAGCTAGCAGATATGTAAGTCTGATTTTTAGCGCAAAGAAACCAACCGACAGCATCCTCAACATTTACAAAACACGTTCGACAACTCATTGATATACTGCACCATGCCAAAGTCAAATAGTATCTCTACTGAAAGTATTCAGAGACGCTCCACTAAGCAAGTGATAGGTTGGCCGACGATTCTGATTTACAAGAAACGCTGTCTGGCCCTCAAAGTTGACTCACTTTGGCTACGGCGACTGAAACTTAAGCTGGTATTTCTGCATAACCTGGTGAAAAGGCACCCCTTCTCCACCGACACGCCTGTATTATCATCTGTCAACCCCTAGCCTCTGTCACAGGTCCCAAGTCATCCATACAGAATTCGGCAAATCCTCTTTAAGGTAGCATTTCTCCCTTGTTGTCTATGCCAAACTTTGGAACAAACTTCCCATTACCATTCGGTGCATACAGGACTAACACAGTTGTAAGGCTGCCTCAATTACTTACCTAAGTGTTACCCAGGTCCTTCAACTGTCCAACACCTCTATCTTGGAGGGGTAAGCCATCGATTTCTAAGTGCACATCCCACCCCTATTTCCGATAATCCCTGCTTTCCATAACATTCTATTTAAGGGCGCAAGAGAATCTAGTATAAGTGGGTAATACGGACAACACCGAAGATTAACCCTCGTTGCTGGCTGGGTTGATGGAGCAGTCGTAAGCATTTTAGGGGGGAACCTTCCCTTGGCCCACCACTAGGCCCAACGCTTCCCAACTGGCAGATGGGCAAATACCATGGATATGTCTTTCCCGCTTTCCCATTCACTTCCATACTACATGGTACTACCTGGTCACCGCATCACATACGTTTTTTATTATTATCAAACCCTAGGTCGGACGTTTTATTGTGAAATATTTTTCCTTGTGGAATTCACTGCCCCACCACTCTAGCATCGCCTTCACAAACGAAATCCGAAAACTACTGACTGTTCAGACCATTATTTGTATATACGACCCTTATCTCTCAGAGACTCGGGTTTTCGAAGTTTGGTTAGGATTGTAACAGTTAATACAGTACAGTCTCCAAAACTTGGACCTCAGCCAACAACACTAAATAACATTAAAGTCCGTGATATCAGATGGATGCGGGATTATATGACAGCTATAACCGCGATTAACCCTCCATATATCGGTCTTCTCACCCCGGATTCCTTTCCCCACAGATTTCTCTGCCCCTGGTTTACTCTGCCAAAATGAAGAATCCCGTCTTTATGCTGGGTATTGCCGGAACTAGTTTATCTGTTCGTAGACATTTCGTCAGAGAACACATTCGAGGTTCCCTTAACTCTTTCTACCTACTCATCTTTCTCCCCAGTAACTCGCTAACGCGAACCAGGTAGACTCCTTTCCCTTAAGTACACAGCCAAGTTTCGTTTATAAAAAGGAAAACCTGTTCACGTCACACAAATGATTTGATTCGCTTATGCAACACACAAGTCCACCTATGCTTCACCATCCACCCCTCTATTTTTCAACATGCCCCTGTTCCCGCAACCGCGCACCTGGTACGTATGCTGACGTCCATGACAACCGCCGCGGTTTTTTTCTTAATTATTCGCACAGGCTTACTGAAACTACTATGTGGTACAGTTGCTATCAAACTGTTCAAAGACAACTTACTGATCTCAACATTCTTATGCTTCTCCCCCTAATTTTCTTCTCTATGTCTTCTCGTGGCAAATCCTGTCCTGGCATCCAGCCCACACTGCCATCCGCTACCTTTTCAGTTATGTCCTTTCTTGGAAACTGGAGGTAGTAAACAGTGGCGGTAGATCGCATGATCAGTTATAATTGACTCTCAGTAGCATGTACGCCGGACCCGTAGACCAGTATAGTTCTACGAACAGAATAAATATGGACTTTATTCCTTTACCATTGCGCTGACCGTCCTATCAGACTACTATAATCTGCATCTGCGAAGATGTCACAGGATGAAAGATGAACGCATTACACATAAAGACCATGCAGCCTAGGACTGAATGTGCTATGTACACTATAGGGAGAAAACAAACAGCGTTCATTGCACACGGCCCGTCAACGGACGCTACCTCCTGCGCATTTGAGGACATTCGTCTGGTCCTCCTAATCTTCTTAATTAACTGACTGTTATCGCAGTTTCAATTTTACCTTGTTTGCTCACCGTAACACCAGCTGGAACAAATTTCAGACTACTCTCGCTATCCGGATCTTCTTCAGGCTCGCCAATGACCAGAGATGAAACGCAAACTATCGCCGAAAGCTCCACTCCATCGTTTGCGGTAATTGCCAATCCCTTGCTCTCCGGACCTGACGCTCCAGTACCTGGTCGTGTAACCCGAACACAAACAAATCAAAGCCAATGACTGCCCCGAATGCCTCGTCTCAGAGGAACCATTATGATTGGCCAAACAGTTACTAACACTATTGGAATGTCGCGCAAACCACCAATCTCTAGACCAGCACCCCCACAGAACACCATAGTCTCCAATATCAAACAAGATCAACACGAGTCATTCATGGAAAGTGTATTTAGGGTTGATTGTAACTCTTACACGTACCCGTTTACTTCCCACCACACATCACAATCCGCTCCAAGCCGTGTAAGTCCAGTGACCATTTTTGTAAGTTCCGTTGTCTATCTGACCGCAGTTTTTCTTATATCTTCGTTCCGTAAATTTTCTGACGCAACCTTAAAGGTTTCCTGCTGTTTCACATTAAGCCTTATTCTGGATATTGAATGTTGTTGATTACCATTCTCCATCCACCTCTTATGGTATCCAGTGTGACTTTGACTCTTCTCCATCCCGCTATTACATCCATATTGGCCTTCATCATTACCATATTACTCTCCTGGTTTTTGATGAACCCATTTGACAGCACCAACCATTTCTTTCCAGCCAAATTTTGCGCCCGCGATACGCAAGTTTGATGCATGCAAACATGGCATGATTCGCAGTGCGCGAATCCTAGTCAGCCTCAGAGAGTCTCGACGATGGAATATTTAGCTCTGATTTAAAGCTCGAAAACTCGTGCTTAACCTGTCTTATTGGAGGTTGTTCATGATAGCAAAGACACTGCATCTTTACGACTACGTTTTGATTTGCGATTTCCACTGGGCCATCTTTGCATAAATTTGATTTTGCCATGCGCATGCCTCTCCAATGTCGAGAAAAATACCCATTATTTTTATTATTGCTATTATTATTATTGTCGTAAAGGACTTTTATTCTGTGTCCCCATGAATTCCTTGGCTAAACTGCCCAAAGTGAGTTTGTTCGAAGGCTGAAGGCATTTTTACTTGAGGTCATCCCAGGAATATGTTTGAGAATTCTTCGTAGCGCTTTGTTAGAGTGTTCAGAACACGAGGCATGAAATTATCTTCCACAAGTGCGGAACACAGGTTGCGCATTAGAAACAGATCACGTCTTATTCTGTCACCGTCAAATGGGTGGTCTGAATTTGAGGGTACGAAGTATCGAAAAGGCCTTAGGCGCATTTTGTGGAATTTTGCCATGCAAGTCCAGTTAGGTCCCGCCCTATGGCCGACCGAAGCGCAGAAATGCTCCCTGTATGTTCTTGGAGATTTCAGTTTTTGGGTGAATATACGACCATCTGAGATAAAAACTGTTTCTGGGGGCGGCAAATATCAAAGATTGCTTTGGTCGTCTCTGTGAAAAGTTTGACGTTGTCTTTGAGCTGGGATTCAAAAGGGAAACATGCAGATGCCAGTAAAAGGGATTTCTAAAGCAGAGAAAAATTTGTTATGTTAAATGTTACAGAGGCGAACCTGGAGTTCGTCTGAAGGAATGGAAAGCTGACCTACAGTATATTTTGGGTCATCACAGAAGCCGACAAAGTTCATTTCCTTAAATTGGCGAACTCAGTTTAAGTGAAAATAAATCGGGATGGTTGGTAATAACTCTACCTAAAATGAAACCGCCCCTGGTGGGAGAAACGCAGAGATCAGTCGAGTCAAGCACTGCATGTGGTAGGTCAGATGCGTGATCGAAATCACTGACAATAATATTCAGACCATTGTCGAGTTAAGTCATGGGAAATACTGGAAGAAATACTGGAAATACTGTGATGTTGTGTTGCGAGCCGAAATAGGTAGTACATAGTTTCGTTACGGAAGTGTAGATATGACCAGAAAACTTAGGGTGACATCCTGTCGGGGGCTAGTCAGTTCTGTTTAGCGAGTATGTACAAATAACATCGGACTTTCCGGGACATAAGCAGTTTATCTATGCCGCCACAGCGCCTCCAGTTTGCTTCTTCTTTAAAACTCCGTAATGCCTGGTGGAATGTGAAACTCTCTATCGATGTGAGTGAACTAGCGATATCCGGGCTAAGCCGCGATTCTAGTATGCAGATGAAGACGCGCGAGGGACAGATGGAAACAATCTTGCAAGCAGGGGGCAGATGTTGATGCTGAACAATGCCAGAATGAACATCTTGGCCGGAAGGACACATTTAACAGCTACCTAAAAGCCGGGACGAGTGGCACTTTTATACGGTTAATAAGATCTTTGAGGTGCAGCAATGCGTGACCTCAGTCCATGTTGAGAAGCAATGCGTGTTTTAAACAACAATAATTCCGATCGATTGTAGCGGCGAACGGAGACCATAATCGAAATACATTTCGGACTAGGACTCCACCAAATAACCGTGACAGAATTGGAGTGCAGCCAGTGAAACTGTGTGGGCAGTGGAGGAAGCGAAAACAAAAACCAAACAAGAGACTTGAATGTGTGTGCCCCGTGATTAGAACCTGCAATGTGATACACTTTGCAAGAGTTTTCCACTTTTAATTTAAAGCTGGAAAATATTTTGCCAGGATTATACAAGACATGAATGCAAAGCCGACTCGATTATTTCCAGTGGAGATAGAACAGACAAACTGCAATTTAGACATTATAACAAGCTCGGTAATTGGCCTGTGGCCAAGCGGAGGGAAAGAATTTGAGTTAAGGAAAGCAGGCGATCACGCCACTGCTGGTTCAAATTACAGTAGGAATTTTTTTAAGTGCGTCAACTGGCGACACATCAGGTGGGTCCTGGATAAATAACGGGATTTTTCTTCCGACACTCATTTTTTCGCGACCTTTATGCCGTTGGTCTTCTTCGAAAACTCAATCGGTTCAATATGCGTGGTGTGGAGTTAAATGGACTTGACATAAGCTAGGCACAATTGCAGAAGATCTACGCAGTTTCAGCGCTAACTAGCATGGCGGATATTGAAGAAGACGTGGTCGAACCAGATCAGCCATTGGTCGTAGGTTTGTGGGGCTGTCAATTGGTTAACTGAGGAGAATTCTTGCTTGACTAAGGCACAGGAGCGTTTCCGTGAGCACCAGCTTCTTCCATCTGTGTGGGGTGCCTGTCGATGTGCATTCGGATGTTGTTAACCAGTCCACTAGCTATTTGGCTGTTGCTTGTGGAAACACTAGCTGGTTAGGCCGGGGCAACAGAAAACGTATTGGACATGGCGTGGGGAAGTTTTGTGGGGCCCCTTGCAGTAGCACTTTTGGTGGGGCACTTGGCACGCATTTTGTATGACGGATATTATCGCTTTCAGTGTCGGTCTGCCAGGAACGTTAAGGGAAAGCGTTTTTGTTACCACTGAATCTCTAAAATTCCCGGATGTGTTTACATTTGTCCACAAACTGGCTTCAGACAGGCTACAGGAGTCCACTGCGTCCGTCAACTTATCAAAGAACGCCAGAGAAAAATTTTTGAAGGCCATCGCGCACTTTGCCGAACGGGCCGCCGGACGTCGGTAACCTATGCTTGGCAATATTATAGCCATGTACGAAGTCTACGGAGCATTACTTGATGCCTGTGGGAAGTTGAAATTTCCTACGTTTCGCATGCTTATCGGTTCCAGGGGATCTCTTCAGTGTAGTCAAACACTTTCGTTTTGGTAAGCGCTTCTGCATTGTTGTGGAGTGCGACAAGATTACTTGAGAGTGATGGAGCTGTGGCCGATAGGCAAATGCCGAAACAGGAATGGAAGCGTGTAGATGGACCTAATTTTTTGGCGGAACCCCGTTAACTTCTCACGACTGAAGAGTTTATTTGGGCCGATGGCTTCGGAGCTATACATTATGAATGTTTATGGTCGAAAGGTGGACAACAAATGAACCTTTGAGATTATTAACCGAACAAAAAGACTCCGGAATTCCTTGGTGAAGACCAGGTGTAAAAATGCTTCTCGAAATATTACAGCGGAATATCCTGATTACGATTGTGGAAAAACATCAACCCCAAATCCCGCGATTAATGGGTCACAACAGTGAGCGGTCAAAGTTTAGCCAGTGTATCAACCAAAGGCCTAAGGGCAACCTCGGTCCAGAGTCGATATTTAGCAAAACATTTGAATAAAAAAGGTTTATTTGCGTTAAGCAATTAAGAACGGTGCTAGCAAATAACGTGAGGCTCAGGGAAATTGGAAAGAAGATCTGCAAGTAGTGGATGCTCAACGAAGCAAAAGGCTAAAGAGTATCAGTAAACCACTTTATTGGTTATCATGTTGAAATCCAAAGTTTAGAAATTTGCCAATGGGGCTAGAAGTAGACAGACATCCAGACGTAGCGCATCCAGAGAGCACAGACAGGACGATGGATTCTAGGTGCATAGAGAAACGGCCTTTTAAAATTGGTCGGGTCAAGTCAGGCAATAGCAAAAAGAAGAGCTTTGGGCAAGATAACGGCAAAGTCGACATGTGAATAATTAATCAGCGTCTAGTGCCCACAAAAATCTGACAAACTTCAACGTCTACCAGAAAGGCTCCTGCTATTTCTAAACCGATACAGCAAAAAACCAGTTGACAAATGCAGGGGCAACAAATCAAAACCAAGATGTATATCACAGGGCAGCGCACCTTCAGAATTCAAGCCTTCTAACAACCGCAACAAAAATTAACAAATTTAAAATCGTGGACGAATCCCAAATATTCGATCGCAGAAACTGCACGCTGAAGCCAATGTAAATGCATGGATTTACTGGCGCTTCATACAGGGCAAAAAGAACGAATGTCAAAGTTGCGTGGTGGCAGCACACGAGCGAACTTTGGTGCACAAAAAGATACGCATGAGCTAGAGCACCGAATTCATAAGCACCTCAGAGACCTTGTGAATTTCGGCAGAAAACGTATTTTCGGAGCCGAATCGCTCACTAACTTCCGCCCGAAACCATCAAGTTTTAGGGTAAGCAAGTAGGGGAAGATTCATCCCCACCCACCTCATTCCCACTGTTAGTGCTTGCTGTCTTGAAAACCGCCATCCGAATTTGCCTATGAAACACTGTTTATCGAAACGGTTTCTCGTTCGTCGATTTTGTAGTCCCTGGTTGATGGTTGTTAAACTCGATCAAATTCCAGCTTGACCATAATGTGAATAAGTATGACTGGCTTGTGGAGCCGTGAATCACAGTGCCTTTAGTGTTTTCAGTGACTTAAGTTTCTGATGTTTGGCCATAGGTACAAAATGAATCCATGCATTTTTGGTTGACAATTGATGAACTAAGAAAAGACGGGATATAGGATGACGGAATGAGTGTTAGAGGTTGTTATGCGTTTAAACGGACAGCTGATTCACAGGCTTGTTATGAGGTATCACAGTCGGGACTGACAGCGTCAACAAGAGATTCGGGTGTAAGCGGTGGGTGAATGAAAATAATACAGCCCGTAATCAATGCCTCACGGAGAGTGTGTTAATCGGGAAACAGTCTCACACAGTGTCATGGCATTCAATATCTGCTTGGCATGGTTCAGCAGTTGAAAACCCAATGTGCGTCCATTCGTGCGTAGGCATCGACTTCACCATTCTATGCTTTGGAAACTCTAGGAACTTCTCACAAAATTCTTACCTCAAGGCAGTTTCTTTAGCCCTGCTTTGTTCATAAGGCGCTCGGGGTATTTATATGCAACCGCCATCTTTGCCACTTACCCAAGAAGAAAAATCTTATTTTGACAAATTCGGGATATTCTCTGTTCGCCGGCTGGAACCCATGCGAATTCGTGAAGTCTGAAATTGCCAGGATCCCTGAAATCCAAGGACTGATCGCAACGGAGTTACAGCACGGCGAACGATTTGGGTAGGTTAAATAAGTTTGAGGCTGCGGGCCCGAACGGACTACATCTGGAGATGTTTCATCTATTATCGGAGCTGTCTGCATTCTCTGCCACCCGGATCTGTGCCGTCTGTTTCAGGAATAAGAAAGCGCCGGTCGAACGAAGACTGCGGTAGTAGTGGGACTAAATAGGACAGAAATTCCCATAGATTGGAAAACCTCAGATCGGTCAGTCTAACTTAGATTTTATGCACGTGCATGAGGCAAACTTTCAGATGCCAAATGTGTGAACTTTTAGTGAACTAAGCCGTTTCAACAGCACAAAAAGGATTCACAGAATGGATGTCTTGTGGGGCAATAATCTTCCATTTCCTGCGTGAAAAGTCGAAACGATTGGCGAAGTGTCACCGGGATGAAGTCCGCTATGTGAAATTTTGTGGTGCTTTCAACCTAGCTAACTGCGATCATCTGAACCATGAAATGAGTACATTAATTATAACACTCGGACAAACAGCTCTCTTTGGAGGAATACATAAAGTTGGGTGGTAAACCGCGTGCTCGGCTGACGCCCCCATAGATCAACCTTAGGATCCACGCTCTTCATTATCATCAACGACATAGCAAAGAGCATATGCAGCTGCCAGTATTTTCATGCCGAGCATGCAAAATTGACGGGCGCAGACATGAGAGAACACGGTGCGGTAATGAAACCCTGGCATTGCCAATGGCTGGCCTTTGTGTGAGGGCACAGGAAGTTAAATGGGTGATATTAGTCGGGTTTTCCATGATATGGACTTGAACGTAACTGTAATGAACCCCATAAAGTTCACAGTCTTGGGTTTAGAATCAGAAGGGAGCTATTTAGGCTTGGATAAATGATTGCTTGCATGGGACCCGAAGTATTTTTTCCGCTGTACGCGATCATGGTAAGACCGCTTCACAGGATAGTGTTCAAGCCTGGGTTCCTTAGCTGCAAAAGCGTATAAATTGGCTAGAAAAGCGATGAAAATTGACCATCAGATGGATGGCGGCCATTAGCTCGAACATCTGTGACCAGTGACCCAATCCCTTAACTTATTCTCTCTGAGAACCTGAAGCACGCTCGGTGGAGGGTCAGTCAGGTAAAATAAGTGAGGAAGCATTCACTCCTATGCCAGACAGAGGCACCGGGACTCATAGGCAAAGGCTGCCGCGAAACAGCCTAGGAGTTCAAGTGACGGCTAGGTTCATCACCAATAGGGTGACCTTACTCGAAACCGACTGCCAAAATATGTGCCTGGTTGTACAAATGCCGATGAACTTAAGGGAAATAAGGATGCCTGAGGGAAAACGAAGGGCAGCCACTGCATTAGGCTTCATTCATAAATACCGAACGTATCTGTTGAATCCAATTGTGTGTGATAATTTGCCTATCAGAAAAGGGAGAAAACCCAGATTTGGAGGTTAAAGACACCAGTGGACACGATACCGCTCTGGAAACTGGAGTGAGTGGAAGCCAAATTTTTCCTACTGTGAAAGCTGAACTGAAATGAACTGGATGCAATTTTCTGAGCATGCCATCCAAAGGACTCTTGGCACTACTTAACCCGTTCGCTCACGAATGTCCCGTACCAACTGGACAGAAGTCCGAAACAAGACTCGAAAGACTGTAAAATTGTCTTAACCCTGATCTAATATTACGTTTGCTTGCTCCTAACCTGTGTGCCCACTAGTAAGTTAAACACTGAGATCCCATAACCCCAGACGATACAAGAAAGCGCCACTCGGAGAGGGCCGGCGGCGGCTAATCGGATAAGATCTGTAGGACCGATTGTCCTAACGCCGATCTCGTATTGCGTTTGCATGCCCTTAACCTTTGTGACCGCGCATGCGTCACACTTACTCGGATCCGTAAGATTGCAGCGAAGGTAACCCTGACATTTGGCAGGTGCAGGGAAAAGATATTTGGAAGCACTAGCATGTCGAGTATATTTGGACGGGAGCGTGCGAGCAGTGCGTGCGTGAGCAGCGCACATGCGGCGACCGCCGTTGGCGGTCAATATTCGGTCAAACAGGCAATCTGGAGGGGAAAAATCCAAGTTCCGCTACAGGTCGACACGTTTGAACGAAATGGTCGGGGATTCGAATACCCCAGCCGTCGGTCAGATTCCTCAGTTGCGAGCCTTCTGTTGGCTGACCCCCTTCCCTGAAGAATGGCGCACATTGTTATCTAATTAGTAAAATAAGCAAAATTCGAAAGATTAAAAGGGGTTTGAATGTGTTTGGCTGGAACGTGCGAGCGAGGTGCGGGTGAGCATATAGCAAGTAGAGACCACGCTGGGCGGTCAAATATCGGTTAAACAAACGATGCGGAGGAAGAAATCCGTAATCCGCAACAGGCGTGGAGTCCTAGGAACCAACTCGAAATATAGAAAACAAGTTTATGCGAAGTGGGCCGTTTCATTAAAAGGATAACTACAATAATCAACATACTTCATTTTTCAAGTTCTACTTTCTTTGTGATTGTTTAGCTGCACCAACTTTGGGGTTAAGAAGCTCAGCTGCCAAGGCGCATTTTTGTCTGATCTCCCTGAGCATCTCGGTCATATATCCTGGTAAGGAGATTTAAGTGCATCACGTTGGGTTTGATATAGTGGTTTGCTTCATCGATGTGGCAGTGCGATCGTGCATGGTATCTTATGTTACCTGATGGTTATCGTAAAATAATTATGTAAAGTTGATTTATTCTGTTTTCATATTTTCCACTGATGTAATTTGCTTTCATTTTAGTAATTTTTTCGGATTTTATTCCGAGGGCGTTGACTTGAGTCTTACATTGGGTCAGGTCACTTGTCCTGACCCAGCTTGCATACAGGTGTACCAGTTGGCGCACTAGATTTTGGATGATACTGACAAATCCGCGTCCTAAGTAGCACCATTACTATCTCTCTGGGGCTCGAGTACCTCCCAATCGAGAATCCACTGAAAATATTGTGCATGCCTCCTTTCAAACACTATCCTGTGTTAACCCATGATACAGTCTCGGGAGACATGAAAATAGATACACACCCACGGTTTACGCATTTTCAATGCCTGCTCAAACTAGAAACCGGTGCGGTCGCGACGAGCACAATTCCTCTCCGTCCCATGATTGTTCACAAAATAAATTCTCGCACTCTAATTTTAAACTGTTCAACATAACGTAAACAGCTGATGGACTCCTTTGATCCTACCTGACAGTTATCTGTGTTTCGGATCTATACTTAAGGGAGACAGCGCTGCCGCTAGGTATTGCCCGTCAAGATCTAGCCAATTGCTACTTGTTCAGAAGAAAATGTTAAAAAACATTAATTTACGGCATGTTTATTTAAAGCAGGTGCCATACCCAGGTATTAAAGAGCAGTTATTGATGTTCTACCAAGACTGTTGCTCCTTTGTTTTCTCCATTACTGTCAAAATCACCATCATTCAACACTAAATAGCAAAGCAAGCCTCATTGACCACTGCATTTTCTCCAGAATTACATGTTTCTAGAAAAAGAGTGAATATAGAAAGAGAGCATGGACTGGATACACAGTTGTCATCTGCTGGACTCCACATGCCTTCCTCCACTCCACGAGAGAAACAAAAAATAGGGCACGGTATGGTAGACAAATGTTCCCAAACGCAACACGTGACTTAAGCAGCTTGGTCGACTAAGTTTCATACGCTCAGATAAAGCATTCTCAAAACTGGCATCTAGTACTAGATTCCTCACCACATTTCTCACCCGGTAAATCCATCCAATCCTAACCATATTAAATAGAAATCACTGGTCGAAAACCTTCAACCAACAAACATCTCCCACACGCATACTCCATGTCTCGCAACTGTACAACAGAACTGTAAGCAATGTGGCACAGTACACACGACCTTTCAACTTCAGAGAAATATCAGGCCGAAGCCACAAGTGCTTCAGTCCAGCGTGAGCTGTTCGAGCCTTTGATATACGTGTGGTTACCTCCACTCCCGAGTTACCATCGTTCGACAAACAACTACCAAGGTATGTGAAATGGTCCACAGTCGTTAGTTGCTCTCCATCCAGTATCAAGTCCAGCACCACTGTCGTCCAGTCCTGCAACAGCATTTTGCACTTTGAAGGTGCAAAGCCCATGCCAAACCATGCAACCGACCTCGACAGTCTATCTAGTGCCCGTTGTACATGGTCCGCGGATTCGAACAGGCACACAACGTCATCTGCGTAATCTAGATCACACAGCTTCCCTCCATTTCCCAGTTCGATTCGCACATCCCGGAGATCTCCTAAAGCATCTTCCATCACCTCGTCCATGAAGAAGTTGAACAAGAATGGGGAGATGGGATATGGTTATCGAAAGCCGCTAGTCACTTCATTATCCCACCAGCGGGAAGAAGTACGGTTAACCTGCAAGCAGCACTTTTTGTTTCTCAATTTGGTTCCCCGCATTAGGTAATGACAACGGCTTGTGAAGGGGTCTTTTGATTACATGAAAGAAAAACTAAACAGTTTCCAGCAGTGAATTATTTTACTGAGAGGCTGTCATTGACCTAGGCTTCACCCAGATTGCTGATCGGTTTGAATTGTTTCCCCATTGGTCTTTGAGCAGCACTGAGGTAGACGCTGAACAGAGTCGAGTTTCGTATCTTAAGCAGTACTAATTGAGGAATGTAACTAGAAATTCAGGTTGGCTTTAAAATTATTTTTCAAAAAACGCAAAGTAGGACTCATCTAATCCTGCTACCCACCAAATAGTAAAACACTATACCTTCAGCGGTTTGGCTATGGATCTCTGTCAGGGTGAGTTACCCCACGGTTTCTGTAACAGGTCACTTCAGTTTTCGCAACCCTTGAATTGGCACTTACGTGCTCTGGTTTTGCTTGCTACCCCATAGCACCGTCTATTCCGAAAGAGAAAGGAGAAAAAGATATATATATATAATGTGGTTTGGTGAAAAACGAAAGCAGTAAAGGAGAAATAGGAAGAAATCACTTGTAAGGTAGTAAAGTGGGATACAACACAGTACTTGAACAATGTCCAATACAAGGGCGCCATTGATTCGGCCATTGAGTCAAATCACCCGTTGTCTCCAAACATCGCTTCGTACGCATCTCATGAACACCAACCAGGCAGTATAAATGGATCTACACGAGTTAGTCTATTGCTCAAGGTTTTAGTGCATTCTTGCTGTTTGGTGGTAGTCAAGCAGATCGGGTTTGCCTTTGAAGAGATCAGTCTATTGTGATAAATCGTCGGTTTCACGCCGCATGACCGATTTTTCAGATTTGCTGGCCATTCTGAGTTGTGAGCGTTGAAATCTCCCAAAATGGTAACACAAATGTTGGTCTGTAACAAGCAGTTCCTCGGAGCTTGAAGCTAGGGAGTCAACAACAGAGTAGCCGTCACTGTTGGAGGGCCGATTGACAGCACAAAACTAACGATCAAAGGAGGAGAGTCAAACTTGAAGACTGGAGACGTCTGAATACAATGCTCGGTGTGTGTAAACTGGTTGATGAATAAAAGCGCAGTCTACTTTCTTGGAAGCAAAAGGGAACGAATAGTGTGGGTGGAAAATCGGGAATGTGTCATCTGATGAGGGAAAATGTAAGTCTCGATTAAAAAAGAAAACTTGGTGGCCAGAGTCAATATTGCAGTTCATTCCGTGGAGATTCGTAAGGATAATGAGTTTCCGTTAATTGCAATTAGGTAAAAAGAATTTATGAAGGAAAATGAGTGTGGTCGTGCAATCTCATGGAATATATCAGAGAAAAGGGACCACCATTTTCCTGACACCTAATGTGACGAACCACGTAAAGCTCCAATTGATCAGGGGTTTGTATTTAGCCGGGTGACAGCGGAGCCCCTCATCACCGTACAATAGCAAGTGTGATCAGTAATTTAATCAAGTGCTTGTTTGTCTTCCAGTGACTGGGGTCGCAAGTGGCCTCTGTTGAGGAAGTCCTATGCATTGCCTTTTTATGGCGGAGGTGTTCCTAATAACTTAGCAGAACGAAGGCAAACTCCCGGCTCCGGGTTGATGGCTCTTCGATGATCAGTCTCGGGGAGTTGGTTAAGCCTCGATTCCAAACCACCCACAGGCGGCGTACAAAGCAGATGGCTGTATGCTCTTCGGTGTCCGTGGTGAAGAGGTCTACTGGGTACCCAGGATGTCTAGCCCCATCCAAAGGGCGCATGCACTAACCAATAAGTCACCGGTCCCTAATGGATTACGTGACCCTCAGGTCGTCCCGCTGTCTTGCGGGTTAGACCATTTGGTCAAAGCCTCAGGCTGGGGTCTCCTTAGTCAACTATGTAGAAAAATAAGCACGTGATATGAAGTGTACACATTGTTCCTTTTTTTTCTTCATTTTTTGAAATGATTCCGATGACACTATGTATATTCAGATTTGTGCAAATAATAAAACATAAACGTTTAGATTCTCCTGGAGTGAATGTGGTTCAGGCTAACACTCGTGCATACATGCATCTTCCTCTGTCTTTCTGTCACTTTCTCCCTCTCTATATATATAGGGAGGAAGAGAAAGAGAGCGTGGGGAGGCAGGTACTAGGTGTGCGTTCGCAGGACGTAGCCATACCACCTTTTCCGACACAGAGAGGCATTCTCTGTGAATAGGTTGCAAACTAGTCCAGGCTTTTCGTTGTTATGATTATTAAAGCATTGCTGCCGCTTTGCTTTTGCGATTGATTGTAGAGGTCTGCGGTCGAGCATAGTCAGCCTTGAGGATGCTTGGCAGCTTTCTGTATCTGACTACCATTATTTCCCGAGGCATTGTTTGAGTCTAATGAGAACGTCTATTGAGCAATGACTAGGTTCGTCATCGTGTGTGCTGTTATTCCCCCCTGACCAAAGTTATTTCGGTAAACGCTGTTCGGCATCTTAGGTAGATTTTAGAAATCTTTCTTAATCAGTTACATTTTCGTGTCTTATTGCACATAATAATAAGTTAGAATAAGCGGCTTAGCGCGGAAGCATCAAAACGTTAGCTTCGGATTTGGCCACCGTTTATTTTTTTCATGTTTTTTGGGTGTGCTGGCTAAGGTTAGAAGAATCCACTGGCATTCAGGCTATCAATTGGCATGGATTTGTAAAGAAGTCGTAATCGAATTTGATGTCGGTTTTCTGTCGTCCCTTTTGGTTTTCAATTGATGAAGTCTGTTGCTGGTTAGACACACCAATGCTGTGCGACCTGTATATAACTACTGCTAATTAAATGCCAACACAAATAGGAGTCGTCTATTGTTTTCTCCCATTCGTATCTGGTTTTTGTAATCTTTTATTCAGATGTTGCACTGGTATCATGATTGTTTATATGTCGTCGAAATAAATGTCTGCATATAAATATGTAAACGAGGTCCTAATAATTTACGAAACATGGCTAGCGGTCAAAAGACGATGTGTGGGTGGAGAATGTAAGGGCTGCTGTGTTTGATGAACTCTACTAGACGTGGTTTCTCTTCTCTCTATCTCGTTGATCGTTCCTCTCTTTTGCAATGGTTGCGACAACAAATGATCCGCACACAGAGTTGTGCGAACTATGCTAGCCGTTCACGTGTTCTGTCAGAGAGACTT
Source organism: Fasciolopsis buskii (assembly GCA_008360955.1). Taxonomy (NCBI): domain Eukaryota; kingdom Metazoa; phylum Platyhelminthes; class Trematoda; order Plagiorchiida; family Fasciolidae; genus Fasciolopsis; species Fasciolopsis buskii. Next base: position 44,217 of record LUCM01003750.1, read on the forward strand.
GCACCTACTGGTCCATATCGGTCATTCATTGGACGCACTGTTTTCAACATTCCACGAAGTTCCAGCTACAAATTTCCGAGGATTGTGATTTTCAAGCTTTTGGCCTTTCTAGCGTTCTGGTGGCTTCAGGTACGTGGGTTGAGATCGCGCTGCAACAACCAGTCATTTGCAGTAAAATTTGGATCTGTACTCGCAACAAAAATTCCATCGACGACTACCAAAGTTTACACAACCTATTGACACCTTGTGTTCCCATTTGGCTCTAAGATTCAGGATCACGGTCTGCAGTTTCGTAGTGTGCCCTAATGCCCGTGGTGCATGCCACTGTCCACTACGCTTATGCGCCGTGCATGTAATGAAATACTTCTTTACATCAAACAACCC